>QRFJ01002045.1:59384-118413 GCA_006176705.1 Cocos nucifera | reverse complement strand
TTTTTTTCATTGCTGGGCTTTCGCTGTTCATTTTATGGGAGTAGGGGGGGGGTCGTTGGGTGACGTGCTTATGGTTGAGAGAGATCTCAATATATGTCATAGACAAAATCGGTGCCGGCTTTGATAAAAACCTCCTTGACAGCAGCCTCGATTGTCTTATCTTGATCAGTTATGATGGTATATGGTGGTTGACCCCTATTTTCATCCTGCCATGATTGGAATACCCATTTAAATGTCTCGGTCATTTCATCTGATAACAATGCACAACCAAGCAAGATGGACTGTCCATGATGGTTAACTCTAACAAATGAATAGAATGGCATTTGATATGTATTTGTCAGATAAGTTGAGTCGAAGGTCAGTACATCAACAAAATAAGTGCTCGACATTCTTAACCTTGGATGGATCTAGAAGAGTCTTGAGCTATCCATCGTCATTCATGTCCAAAGTATAGAAAAAATTTATATTTTTAACTTACATCTGTTTGAAGTGGATTACCATTGACTATGCATCTCCTTCATTTAGCTGACTCTAACATTCCCGACAAATGAAATTATGAGCATACTTCTCTGTGAAATTTAACTGCCTTCTACCCCCTTTTCTTCTTACCATGATGGAGTATATTTGAGTTGTGGGTATATTCACAGCATGCATATTACTAATCTCTATCTTTTCTGGTATGCTGATCCTTCGATGGGACCGTAGATGACCGACGGTTGATATGAACAGCTTATGATTATGTTCTAGAAAAACATCATCCAATATCCACTTACTATTCTTGGAATTTAGTCTTGCTTTTATCGATGCCTTACAATCAATTTGCCACTGTCCCTAGGATTCATGGGATTACCCATCTTTCGGGCTCTTTCGGATGGGTCTCAAATCAATTTCATGATGGATCCATGGATATCTTCTCTTCTAATAGTAGATTGGCCAATTTATTTCAGTGTTCAAGCTGATGTTCGGGGGAAGCAGCTCTCTGCTTTTGTTACACAATCTCACTCTTGGAACATGGATGCCCTTCAGACGGTGTTCCCGGCTGAAATGATGTCTATCCTATCCAACATTCGCATTTCTGCTGGGTCCGGACCTGATCGGTTATGTTGGAGCACTGCTAGGGCACACAAGGTTCCTTGCATGACATCTCAGCTGCTTTTTCCCTCTCTAGTTCTTTGTCTCGGCCCCGGTCCCACGGCATTTGGCGGCTTCCCATTCCCACGAATGTTAAAGCTTTTTGTTGGAAACTGCTTTAGTCCAGGGTTCCAACTAAATAATATTTGGTGCGCCAACATGTCTTGCTGCAGCAATGTGTCCGTTGTGACTCGTGTCATGGTCAGCAGGAAGATTTAGAGCATGTATTTATTACTTGCCACCTCCCATTCCGTGCTAGCCATTTGTTGCACATCTTATGCCATATAGCCTTAATCTCAGCTCTTTGCCGGCACTAGCTGATACTTTCACCGATGCCTCGGTAGAGAAAGGAGTCAAGGTTATATTGGCATGTACTTGTGTGGCTGATTTGGTTGGCACGCAATGGCCGCATATTTCAAGGTACGGTTTCTACTCCTTATCACTTGTTTCGGCAACTGCTCTGTTTGCCATGCTCTCAAGCTTTAACAATGGCTATATAAGGGTGCTGGGGCTGCTCCAATTCCGTTTGCTCATATTCACCATCAGGTAGGTTTGTTTGTCAGATGGCTTCCCCCTGCCCTTGGTCTTGTTAAAGTTAACTTTGATGGATGGTTCAGTTAAGCTGGGAAGAGCGTTAGCAGGTCATGTTTTTCAAAGTTATCATGATACACCTTTGTATGCTGCATCTATCAGATTAAATTATATATCTGTTATCTCTTATTGAATTGGTTGGTGGTTGGGCTAGACTCAAAGCTGCTCTACTCCCCCTTGTGTTATTGCTGGAAGGAGATCTAACTCGCCTTCCTCCCCCAAGTGTGCAGTGCAGGGCATCTACTCTTTTATGTGATATTTTGCATTTGTCTCAAGCTCTTATTGTTTTCTCAGCTGGTCATGCGTTCCGTGAAGCTAATGGGATTGCTGATTGGAGCGCTGAGTGCGCTTAGGACCATAAAGTTCCGTTTGATCCCTTGCACCCGCTCTCGTTTGAGTTGCAATATCTTTCGCAGGCTGATGCGTCGAGTACTGCGAGACTAACATGCTGTGCTGCACTTCCTGATCAGATGGTTATTAGTTCTCAGCCTCACTCTGCCACGCCATGCGGGTCCTCCTATCATGTTTTCACCCATTTTCAAGCTGGATGCTGCTTTTCTACAGATGTCCTCCATCTTTCTTTTGCTGCTCCATTACTCTTCACTCATCAGAATGTTCATTGTTCAAGTGCTGGTTACAACTCTTTCTATAATTCATTGTTTCTCAGAATGTTCATTGTTCAAGTGCTGGTTACAACTCTTTCTATAATTCATTGTTTCAGTGCTGCTCACACGGCGTGGACTTCTGTTTGGCTGCATTACCATCCTGCTTCATAATGGATTTCCATTTGGCTGATTCAATACTCTGACAACAGCAAGCATCAGTTCTCAACATCCAAGACCATGGATTCAGGTGCGGGTCATTTCTGTTGCTTCTTTCTTGTTCCCTGGTTTGGGTCCAATGGCATACCTACCTATGTAATTTTACCTTCCTTTGCGCTTTTGTAAGGGTCTTAATTTTGGCTTTCGGTAAGGGGCTTACGTTCCTTTAACTTTTTGGTTGTAAAAACTGTTACCTTTTTATTACTACAGCTTATGCTCCTTGTTCTTTATCCCCAAAAAAAAAAAAAAAAAAAAAAAAATGCGGTCATAGTTGATGAAAATATTAAATTTTAAGATGCATATTTTAAGCTGATTTTGAATGCCAAACATAATGAAATGGTACAAATTTTAGTTGTACTATAGCGACGATACAAGGGTGACGCTCTCTTCAAAAAATACACTGGATTCCCCAGGATCCTCTTCTCACTAAATGGAATGGGTTCCTTCTAGGTTAAGCAGCCCAGAGGAGGAGCAGCGTGCCATCATTTCAGCATTACAGTCCTACCCAGTAAGAACGGCCATTACTGTTGTGAACCGGTGATGGAGAAGGTGATGTCACGCACCACTCATACCAGACCTACAACCAAGGGGGGAAGCAAAGGATGGTTAGAATTCAAGCAGAAAATGATTTCTAAAAATCAAACCACAAATGGAAATAATAATAATAATAATAATAAGGGCACTCCCAACACATTTATATTAAAAAAATAATAATAATAAGATAAAAAAAACCTTTATAGCAGCACAGCATCGCCAAAAGTGGACTTCTATAGGAGATCCCATAGGCACATGCAGAGGCGTCCGTAGTGGGAAAAAGATTGGAAACCTGATCAACAGGAAGGAAACCACCATTGAAGGCAGTATTGTTATCATAATCTCAAGGAGCCGATGAGATCCAAGCAATACCAGCTAAACATATTTGGTGTAGCCATAGATGGTTCGATACCCAGATGAACATCTTGATATAAGGTAGCATCAAAATAACCAGCAAACCCTGGTAAGAGAACCATGGACATAAGATGAATGAGAGCAGAGCGTGGATGATATATATATTGGTTCAAATGCCTGAGTGCAAAAGCATAACGGATGAGCACAATCCATGATCATGTATATGTGCAAGACAGAGAGCGAGCTTCACCACGCTAGAAAAGAGAATGGGAAATTTTAGCTGCATACCATGCACCATAGCTGATCCTGTATCCAAGGGTATCTCAAAACGCAGCTTTTTGTACCTCTGGTTGCTCTTCTTTGTGGAATATTCCGGATGTTTAAAAGAGAACAACTGATAAAGCACAAACAATTTGAAGACGTTAAATCTGAAGGAAGAAAAGATCTCAATTAAGCAAGCAGACTTGAATAGTTGAACGATTAAATTTAATCCGATCATCATCAAAAAACCAACATGAAGCTGAAGCATAATCATTATTCATATCTGAAAAGGCAACAAAATCAAAAATTCTAACTCCTCACAGGTTGGGAAGGAGCAAGCCTTGCTACTCTGTGTAATTTGACCACATATGCAGTTTCAAAATGCGCAAGATCTCTGTGTGATTTAACCTGCAACAGAAAAGCCCATACCAACTCAGCGAGTTACTAATACATGTAGAAAGGGTGCTTCTGAGCTTATACATGGCATACATCATTGTACAACTTTGCTGTTGTTACCGGCTGAATAAAACTTGTATATCTGGCCAGACAATCCATAGATTATTAACCAGTTTCACGAGCAAAATGTTTTGCAAAGGAAACCAAAGCTAAAAGAATAAGGTGCTTGTATTGTAAAACGAGGGCATACGACGATGGAATAGAAATGCCATCTGGTTTTAAAAATCTTTGTGCTCCATCAAGACACTCGGGAGAAAGTTCATTGTCACCGAAGGAACCCAGCAACTCACTCACCTAATTAAACAAGGCAAACCATATCAATACTTACAAATGAAAAATGAAATATCTGGGCAGAATACCAGTCAGGTAGGTCACACACCAAGATATCCGCTTTCTCAGGGGCATCCCAGCAACGCATGTCACTAGAAACTATAGTGACCATGGCCTCCCAACCTTCCAATTTAATCAGGCTCTGTCCAAAGAATATAACGAATCAATAGTTAAATATATATATATATATACTTTACCAATGAGACTACCTGACAGCAAAACTGCTATCAGAAGGAAGAAAAACCAACCAACTTTCAACTATTGATCACCTATGATGTTTTCTATCGATTACTAAATTTGAATTCCTCGATATTGTAAATGGTATAAAGGCTTCTATTGAATGCATGCACAAGCAGATATCCTTGTGAAGGTTAGGGCAATTTGACTGAATTCAAGGAATTAGGATCATAACTTGTACAAATGCTAAATACAAAGGAATTTGAGACATCCTTGCATGTGTGCACTTCCCCATGCCACTCTCATTCTTGTGAAAACTAATGAAATGATGTGAATTCATTAGTTAGTAACCCAGAATAAGAACCAACAACTCACATGCAGTGTCACCACAGCATTTGGATTCTTCTCCACAGCATAAACTTTCAACTTGCGACCTGTTTCTTCAGCTGCCTGCATATCCTCCAATTTAGGAGGCATAAGATGATGCTCAGAAATTGGGCGGTATGGTTAACTCAATATTAAGATTTAGTTCAACAGCACATGTTATGATAATAGTAACAATATAATTATCCTAACTAATTTAACCTGTCAAGACAACTAGCGATGCATAAGATGGTAAAGTCCTGTGTACCACCAGCAAATGCATGCATGTATAAAATGCAGATGCACCTATTCTCATGAATTAGGAAAATAACAAGAAACGGCATGTTTAGATAAGTTTTGAAACGTACACTTAAGTTTTTCTTTTTTTTCCTTCTATTCTTTTCAAAGAGATGGACTGAGGGCTACTTAAACTCAAACAAAATTAATATTAGGGACCCCTCGGTCAATACATGCTATGTGAAAGATGGGCTTTTCAGGGTAATGTTTAATTGTTCTGCATAAGAGAACAGAAAATCTTTGGCACTGAAATGACCAATTAAGTTCTCCAATAGATATAAATTAATTAAAAAAAAGCTAACAGCTTTCCTTTTATACAATTTTTGGTGCAGAGGGGGCACTTTCAAAAGATGCTTCACCTGCACATTTGTAAGGTGGATACTGAGACCATTCAGTGTTGGTGAAGTTCGAAGGAAAGAGAGGAAGATAGAGAAAGAGGAGGGAAGGGAAGGAAAGGGAAAGGCCTGTGGTGGCCCACCGAGGGCTCCGAGGCTCCTGGTCCTCCACAAGAAGAGAGAGGAGCGAGAAAGAGAGGGGAAGGGAGAGAAGAAAAGGGAGTGGAAGGCAGCGTGAAGGCCGCTGAAGGGCCACCAGGTGGCCCAAAATTGCCCCGCAGCCGCCGTGGGTTCGCAACAAAGGTTCACCCATGTTTCATCATGTTTTTTCAAAAATCCATCGCCGACTTCACTATGTATCATGTTTTTCTAAAAAACACAATGAAATAGAGATGAACCCCTGCTTCGAACCCACAGCAGGGCTATGTTGGGCCGTCTAGCGGCCTCCAAGCCACCTTCCGCTTCCTCCTCTTCTCTCCCTTCCCCTCTCTCTATCTCTCTCTTCTCATATTTTCTCTCATGGAGGACCATGGAGCCCGGGATGCCTCAACGACCTCCGTGGCCCTC
The DNA here is from genome assembly GCA_006176705.1 of Cocos nucifera. Classification (NCBI taxonomy): domain Eukaryota; kingdom Viridiplantae; phylum Streptophyta; class Magnoliopsida; order Arecales; family Arecaceae; genus Cocos; species Cocos nucifera. Next base: position 112,196 of record QRFJ01002045.1, on the reverse strand, counting down.
CGATGGCCACTGCTGGTGTCTCCGCCAACCTTCCTTCCCTTTTCTCCCCCCCCCCTCTTTCTCTTTTTCTCCCTGGTTCATCCATTGTTTACATGTCGGTTCGGGCCTAGTACGGAGGTGTACCGACTCATACTACTAGCCGACCGACATGGGGTCCGATTTTGAGTCGGCGATCCTTTGGCATGACACTTTAATTTCAATAGAGATGAACACATACAAGTGATTGATTCCTTCCGCTTGTTTGGTCTTCAGAATAAGTGGGGCTAAAAATTGAAAATCCTTTGCACTACGAATGCTCAAGGTCGACCATGGCTGCTCTTCTAGAAATATAGGACCCTCTAGTTTTAATAATGTGATCTAGGACCATTATTTTGGTGTTCTCCAAATATATGGATGAAAATCTTAAATAAAGCAGAATACTTATAAAAATCTACCAACATTTCACAAATTGTTTCATACACCATTCAAAGTGTACTAGGATTTATACATTATTTTGTGGCTAAACAGGAAGACCTTGGAACAATGGTAAGGTCCTTGTGACCTAGTGTCACAATCTAAAGCACAGAACTAGCCTCTCTACATGCAGGGGTAAGGCTGCATACATCTGACCCTCCCTATACCCCGTAGTAACAAGAGCCTCATATATTGGGATGCCTTTTATTTTCTGGCTAAAAGAGGTTTCCACATCAAAGCTTACTCCTATTTGGATTACGTATAATATCGCATAGGAGTTGAACAATCTGAAAATAAGTTAATGGAGAACTTATTGAGAATAATATGATCCTTAAAGGGCTCTAAGAAGGATTCATAAAACTGATCCCAAACAGTCAGGAGTTAGGAATCTGAAGGCTGCATATATTTATAGTTCTCTCATCTCTTGCAACCTCTTCTCTTTAATAAGATATGCCAACTATTCAGAACATAATTGAGCTACTGGCACTATCCAACCTGCACAATCAACTACACAGACAAAGTTTGTTGACTTCTGTTAGCATGCACCAAGGTTTAAATATCAGTACAGAACCCCATATGGTTTTTTTCATTGGAACAGTAGGATACGGTACAGTATCGGTACAATGGTACATGCGAAGACTAACAACTTCCAGAAAATGGAAAAACCATAAGTACTAACTGGCATGTTAAGTACGATACCACCAGTACACATAAGCACATAACAATAAAGACCGGTATGGTCAATACATACTGGTCGGCATCCAGGCACCTGCACTGGTGCTGGTATCATGCTGGAATTTTTGTGAAACCATGATATGCACAAAACAATTAATAGGCTACAAAAATGTGGTATCCAAAGTTTTCCAAATGGTCCTATTCCAACTCTTTCTTAAGATTCTAAACCTTCATCAAATATCATCACTACAAAAGAAATGGAACAAACCTGCAAAGATGCTCTCACTAATGGTCCTCGTCCTGCTCCTACCACCATTAGTACCTTTTTTGCAGAAAGATGAGAACATGTCAATTTTAAGGAATTAAAGGAGTGTTAGAATAAAGCTAGCATGTCTTATTGCATCCATACTGATAATTATACCATTGTAGTAATAAATTTTTGAATTACACATCCCACACTCATTGACATCAGAAAAAGTGAAGAGACTGAAATGCCTAACTCACCATCCTCAATGTTAAAGCTTCCTCATCTGGGACTCTGTCAAGCAAAGCTTTACAAATTGCTCTTTGGTACTGTCCAAGTAAAACAAACAATGTAAGCTCTGGAAAGTTTCACATTAGGTGAGCAAGTGTATAAAGTGAGGAGAAGTAGCTACTCAATATAGTAGACTGGGTCATTTGCTTATAAATCTGACTAAATATTTAATTATAAGCTTATACATTATAAATCTGGCTTAAAAAATCATACATCCTGGCTTATCATTAGCATGGTATACAGAAGAGCACTTCCAAAATAAGATAATTGTTGACAAACATAAGCACCAACAAATTTTGAAATACTTGTAGTTTACGCAATTAATTAACAAGGGAAGCCTGACAATATCTAAAGCCATAGCTGAAAAACTTTATGCACCATGCAATTCAGGGGCTTAATACAAACTTTCAGAAAATAACTACCACAATGACGAAACAGACCTGGTTATATTTAACTGTGTCTTTCTCAAATGTCTCATAAGTTTGGGCCTCCAGATTATCCATAAGAGGCTGCTCCAAATAGACATGTCAACAACAAGGTTACACCTTTAGTATAGGATTTTACCATAACAAAAGGCAAGAGCAGCATTAACAAGGTCCAGACACAGAGCCAAGCTAATAGATTAAGACCGAAGATACAGCACAACCAAGTTACCTGCAAAGGAGACTGCAAGAAATCCCTGTAACCGAGCTGCAATAATAATAGTATTTACAAGTCAAAAATAAATGTGAGTAGCAGAAATAAGACTAAATCACCATAATTCTAAAAGGAAAGCTACCTCAAAGCGCTCTTGCTCAGGTAGTGGATCCATCTTTTGGTATAGGTATGCAACATAATCCAGGTAAGGCCTCAACAGATGCCGGGCAGGCATGTCTAAACCACATATATATATACACACACACACACAAGACTTCAGAAACTCTATCTAGTTAACAATGTTCAAAGACAGTTGAGAAACATGGGTAAGAAGCAAAACAATTAACAACTCCAAGCAGAACAAAGCATAGGTCATTTGCAATATTCCAGTTGGCTAGAACCCACCACCTGCATACCTTACCTTCAATCTGATTATCATTACTGTTAGAAGACAAATCTTCATAACCTTCCTGAGGTACATTATGAACCAAGCTCCCAGAAATTACTATCTGAAACATCAAAAAGCATAGTAACATGATTAGAGAGAGTACGGACAAATACATACCATGGATGGAGTGGACAATATCAGCTTTCAGATATAAAAAAGATCAAAACAAAAACTACTCAAATTTATTACATCCAAGAAAACTTAGTTGATAACCAAATTGGTATATGTCACCAATACAGCAAAACACATTTAAAAAAAAAAAGAAAGAATATGAATATAAGAAAATTACCTGAACAGAATGATTAAAAAACCCCATAATCAATTTCTGATGTCTCTTAGATAGAGAAGGGTATCCTCTCGCATTTGTTAAGAATGACTATTAAATCAAAAACACCATTTATCAGAACTTTAAACTGTCCACAGAACTGCACAAAAAAATTCTAAATTTACACGTCCAAATTTTGAAAAATATTTACATTGGTATGAATTATGGCCGCTCGAACTGGCTCCCCAAACCAACGTGCAAGAGAGTTAACAGATGGCAGTGTACTCCTGATGAGCAAGTTTTGAAACATTGAAACATTTTTTGTTGTTTGAAGAAATTGAAACATAGTGTTCAACTTTCAGCACTGTAACCTTTACCTGGCACTAGGGAACTTGCATAAAGAAAAGGAAATAAAGCTAATAAAAGTGAATAGAATACAATAGTGGCATTTTTCACTTACAAAACATCAACAGCTACACACAGCTGAGTATGATGATCACATAGCAACCGAAATGAATTCCACAATTCCCATGCATCAAACATTCTTCCACTCTGCAGGAAGCAGCAAACGATAATGTACATTTGATTTACTTGTCAATATATTTTTAGTGGTTAACTTCACCTCATTACAATGCTTAAATGATATGTTAGTACCAAATATCAGCCACAATAAGGCTGACAAGCTAATAGAGTTCTTCTAAAGAAAACATCCACTTAGGCTATTTTTGGATTCTCCAACAACTTGTCCACGGAATAAACCAGATGTGGCTAAAGATTTGAGAGTTTGTAGGAGATATGCAATGAGGAGCGAGAGTTTTGACAAGATAATAATTTTAAGTCTTATGAACAGAGAGAATATAAATCATCCTTAGATAGGAACACAGTAACCAATATACTAGGCAAAGGAACCAAGTAAGCAATATTTGGGGAACAGGAAAAACATAAATCACCTTTTGAGAGGAACCTAATAACTAATATTTTTGGGCTTACACAATTTGAGGACTTTCCCAAAGCATAAGCCACCTGCTCGAAGATCTTATCAGACCGATAAAATCTTCCAGCATCCAAATAGCCCTTTACAGCGGCTATCAAATAGCTAAATCTGACATAACAGCATGTAAAGCACAGATAATCAAACTGTCATATAGCCAAGTAAGCTGATACTACACTTACTTGAAGATCATTGTTAGCATTCACAGAATCATCATCCATGAGTTCAGACTTCTCCAATGGTACCCTAAGCCACAACTTTAAAAGGTAAAAGATCATAAGAAATGATGCATCACAAGAAATCATATATAATTAAGTATAAGAATAGTACCCTCATAATGCAAATATGAGATTGGGCTGCAGGAGGATACCTGCATATTGTTTATACCTTGCAAGATCTGATTCACGCATCTTGCATAATTACCACAAGAAGCACTCCTGGGTGGAGGAAGAAGACAAGCCTGCAATATACATTTCAAGATACAAGGTTTATCAGATTTACTTGAGATGTAGTCTGCAGGTAGGCTGAGTGAAAAATTATAACCCCAGCTCCCACCTGCAGAGGCAAACAGGAGGGGGAGGGCATGGTTTGAACAGACCAACCACTGTGTTGCATCTTAATTCAGTCCAATTATATGAGAATTAGTAACAATCCACGTTTCAGTTTGAGCACAAACAGGAGACTGAAACAAAACACTAATTGAAAGAACATATAACCACATTGCCCTTGATCTGATAGAAGGAATCATTTCACGAAGTCCATATCACAGTTTTATAACCTAAAAGTCCCCCATGACAATTTTATAAAGATAATAGAGATAGACAATATAGTATTTGTAGATAAATTAGGAGTCAATGGTAAATCCCTTTCAATTTCATTTTTCAGTATGGCATAGAAATTAGTGGCCTATTTAGTAACAAATTAAAGCATTCCATTTCAGTATTGTGCATGTATAAGACTCAGGTAAGAAGCCTATGACTGATAAAGAAATTGACATACCAAGCAAATGCATTTTCTCTATCAGATAATTTGAGTGAACCAATATCTAGGAACTCCAGGAATCCAATGTAATGCCTTTATGCTTCATTGATTCTTATATGACTAAGATGGGATAAACGAATATTTCAAAGTTCAGAGCAAGAAGGCATGCAACCTACACTTAGACAGACATAATGGTAAATTACATAGAATAGGCATCTGTGTGTGCCTGCATACATAAACATACAGGAAGTGACAGAAATAGATAAATGGAAGAAGGAAATTAAACACTACTTTAACAAGCTAGTTAAAATGTACAAGCGAATGCACGTGGCTAATACTAAAGATTTTAGACATAGGACAAATCAACTTTAGCATGGATTAGGAGCTAACATGCCTTCCTCACATAGATGTTTAAGATTCACTTTGGTATATTCCATTATTAAACTAGATAAGCTTAAGTTTTGCAATGACCAACAAACCACTGTGGTTTAGATTTTGGGGGATCCGGGACTCTTATTGTGCACAAAGACAGGGAAATCCCAGCTCAAGGAGACCCTTCCCCATGGACAATGACTCAGAGTACAACAATGTCCAGATCCCTTTTATCAAGGTTTAGCATGCTTTGAAAAGGAACAAATCTAATTAGGGCCCTTATGGGAATTGAAAAGTTGGGAAATATAGCTGCATTTGTATAGTGTTAGTATTTTAACTTCAAATGCAAACTGGAAAGTATGACAAAGACATAAAATATGTGAAATCAGTTGATAAACCTGCAAGGAGAGATGTGATGCCCATGCAATCTCTTGCTTCAAAGTAATTTCAGAATCCAACCGAAGTTCTTCATCTTCTGAATCTAAGTCAATCCATGAGCTAATCTTTCCTGAGCAAAACAAGGAACACTTCAGTCAAACTTACAAAAAGAACCACAATGTACTAGGTTGCAGCATGGGTTAAATTGATTCATAAAGATAGAAAAGGACAAGTAATCCTTAATAACTCAGAAAGTTTGGCCATTAAAATACTGAACCTCCCCCCCCCCTTCCCCCCTTTTCTAACTGGAGTGCATGACAACTCCATAGCAAAAGGAAGAGTTCTAGTACCAATACAACATAAATGATTGCAGGAAGAGGAGATTAAATTTTTTGGCAGATAAGTTTGAGAAGATAGAGCTAAGGTTTACCATACTTGAACTAAAAATAAACAAGATCTTCTGGTGTTGATGACAAATTGCCACCGCAATGAAAAGATAAGCATTTCACGAAAAAAAGGGGACAACCAATAGCCCATAAAGTTTCATCCAGCCACAACAGAGTCTTAAGAAGAAAAAATATTCAACAATGATGTTCTCGGTAGATTTTGGATGTTCATTAAATTCTTTGCAGTCATCACAGATACTCCTCATAGCATAATGCACTTGTTCTCTTAGATCATAGTCTAGGATCGCTGCAAAGTTCAAATCTGAAGCACAGGTTTGAAGGTCTCTCTACCGGTGCAGGGGTTTTTATTTTTTATTTTTTATTTTTTTGTTTTTTTGCTGGGGGTGGTGGGGTTGGGGCTAGAAAATTTAGCTGGCTTCAGGAGTGCAGAAATACGGTGGTTCTTTTTATTAAAAAAAAAAAGGAGCAGCACATAATGGGAAACATGACCAACCACAATCAATAATATGGGGTAACTTGATGCATCCTCCACAACTTTTCCTGTTAAAAGCTACCATAAATGGTATAGCAAGCTTAATCATATCCTTTTAAATTCCCACCATGTTAACATAGCTCTTCCCCTCCTAAATCCTTCTATTAAGATTTGATTAACGAAGAGGTACTTACTCAGTGATTGAGATTTTCCTTCACAGAATGAACTCAGTGTCATATATTGCATAAAAATTATACAATCATGTACAGTGACAGAACAATGAATATTTTCATGGTAAAGAACACAAAAATTGGCCTCAATATAGTTGTGAACATAGTAGATTCTACACTGAAAATGGTCGGAAGATTCCAGGAGCAGCAAGATTCTAGAGATGATAATGGATATTCCAGCAACTAAAGCATACAAAAGATAATATTTATTTTTATGAAGTTGTCAGGCTAAAATTCAGATCCACCCTTTTCACTGTTCTCCAAGGAGGTTAGCTGAAAAAAGAAGAAAGCCAAAAGTGGTCTACAAGTGGCCAGTTTTTATTGTAGTAAAACATAAGAAGAAAGGATATATTGGGAGGACATGATATAAAAAAGATAAGTGAAAAAAAGAAAAAAAGAAAAAAAAAAGAGAAGACTATTTGACTTGAAGTAGATTATCAAAATAGACAGCAGAAGTGCAGAACCCTCCTGAAGTAGATGATCAATCTAGAACATATTAAAATCAATATATCCAATTCAAGATGATATGGATAAAGTGCAAACATTTAAATTAGAATGTAGGTATGAATTTAATGGAGCTAAATTTTTCAATAACCACAATTATATACAGTGATACATACCAACAACATGACTGCTCCACTGTGAGGGGCCAAGAATTAAGTCTGACGCTGCGACAGGAAGAACTGAAGTTCCATTGGCTTCCTTTTTCACTGAATTAGGTCTATAACTAGGATCAATCTGCATTATGTTGCAAGAGAGTTGACATAAACAAGGGTGCATCAAATGCAATGAAGGATCAATATCTGCTTGTCTCTACTATAATGCAAGGCCAAATCTTGAAGCGAATGTGCAAAACACCTTTCAACCGCTAACCACACTCCTTTACATTTTTAAGGTTTCATGGGGCACTTTGTAGGAAGGTGAGAACTACAGTATTTTTTGCAAGTTTTCAAATTAGAAAAGAAAACCATCTGTGTGAGCAATCCTAGATCTTCACATGTTGGAAAAGGATCACTGAAGTATTTTTCTGATCTTTCAACAAAAATTACATGATGCACCTGACAGAAAAGAAAATTATGTTTTCCTAAAATACTGAAACGGCAATATTATTGGTGGCTACCGACCATTCCACAAACGATAGCCAAATTGGTTACATGTGATTCCGTAATTGGCCACCATGAAACTTAGAGAGACATGAGATGAAAACATAACCAATATTTGGATTCCTGCACCACTAGTCACATTATGTGACTGCCTAATGACATGCTCTGTATTGTCAGAGACCAGCTCACATTAGCCTTTGAATAATTGTGGACTCATTACCATTTAAGTTCTTTCCCACTTTAATGACAACTGATTGAAAGAAATATTTATCTTTCTGGAAAGGCTGAACACTTTTTTTAAAGGCAAACCAATATTTCGTTAGTTTCCATAAAATATGATCTCCTGATATTATGAATCTCAATTATGTGGGTTCCGCCACATTAGGTGGCTCATGCATTAAGTATACATCAGATTCACAGGCATATGTATACTACGCAGGCTTCATCAGCAGATAACAAAAATGTATAGGGTAAACTTTTATCTAAAATTTCTTGATTTTTTGGTAATGCGAAACAATAACATGTGCCAAGATGACGATACATGCCACTTTCAATTTCAAATGAAATAGGACCAATTTCATTGGCTTTCAATCAAAACCAGTTGGATTATGTCCGGTGCATACACAATCAGGACATGGTGATGGCTAGCATTATTTTTGATTTATCATTATTGTAACTATATCCAGTTTTCATAGTATTACACTGCTAGTCATTACATTTCAACATAACTATCTATTCTATCGCAAAACCGCTAAATAAAATATTTCAGTGTCATAAGACCATAAGGTACAGATGAAGCAGAATGTATGCTAAAACATGCACCGTATTTATCATGTAATTTTTTCCAACTTTCTCTAAATAACATGCTCTTTTTATATTTTCCAGTTCTCACTACTTATTATAGCTTTGAAGTTCTGATATTCTAGTTCTGACTCGTCATGGTGACTGTTAAAAAGATTAATGTCGGGAGCTAAGAAAACCAAAACAAAGGAGGCAGCTAGGTACTCCAGAAAGCACGGCAACAGAGTAAGATCTAATAAAGAATAGCTTTAATGCATAAAGCACTCAATCAGAGCAGCAGCAGCAGCAGCAAAAAAGAGGAACTCTTTTCAAACAACTAATCATGAACATTCAGGAAAACAACACCGAGATCTATGTTCTACACTCAGAAACCAACCAAGCACTAGAAACATATAAACAGATCATGATATAGAATGAATGCATGCTACAATCGACTACATTAGCCACCAATGGGAATCTGAAATGAAATCGGAAATTTAATTCCTTGCAAACCAAGACCACAAAGCAAGCGAAGGCATCTGATGGAAAGCCAAACCAGTTTTCCCTAAACTTTGATGCTGACACTGAGGTACCGTAAGTGTGCTTATTGACCAGCCACAGAAGAAGGATAGCCAGCTTTGCTTTGCTTTGCATTGCAACTATGTGATTGGCTAACGCGCCGCCAGATAATTCCATTCTCAAGCATATCCACAGCCAGAGGTCTTAAGAAACCACTCTCAACGTATAAATGATGCAGGCCGATGTATCATTGTGTTCCATAACCAACCAAACTCAACAAGGTTTTACAAATCACGCAAGAACTGATTCGGATGCTAATATAGCGGCAAGAAATGGAACAAAACTTTATGAACACCCAAAGCAAATCGAAGAAACTTCAGACTATGTGAAAATTAAAAGAGGCAAGAAACTCAAGTTAAATTAAGAGGAGAGCTGGATTGATACTACGAACCAGTGGAGCCATGACGAAATCGAAGCCACCTGAAAGATTGAAGGTCAAGACCTGAGGCATGCCATAGTTGAATTCTGTCTCCACTCCGCAGTACCGCGAGTCGCTTTTGTCTCCCACCCTCTGCCCGAGCGGCATTGTTAGAGAAGCAAAAGAGACTAGATGTTCTTGGCCGGCAAAAAGATGCCTTGGATATATATACGAATATATAAAAGAGGAATTTTTTCTTTTTTGTTTTGTTTTTGCCCCTCCAATCAAGCAACTACTTTATTCTTGGAAGCGTTTCGGGGGTTATTGGAAAGGGGAAGCAGAGAAAGGCGAGTTCTCGAAGGCACTAGAAGGACGAGTAACCCTCCGTCTCTGGTACGGAGCCGGGATCGAGCGGAAAGCGGCGGAAATAGAGAAGACGACTCGAGAGACGAGAGGAGGGTTTGCGTAGGGTTTTTCCTCTCTCACGTTAAATAATACCAGCAAGGAACGCGATCCTTTCACCTAAAAAGAATAAATTGAAAAATAAATGAACAAATTGGAAAATAAGTTTTATATATATATATATATATATATAATATTTTATAATTATTTTTTAAAAAAATAACAGTAAAATAAGAGATGAATAAATTAAAAAAATAATAATAAAAGTAAGCATGCACACTAACAGTATTATTTTTATTAGTAGTGATTGTAACGGCGAAAATGACACCGATAGCATTACCATTAAAAATATTAATAATATAATAAAAATAATAATAATGATAACGAATATTATAGATATGAAGATGATGATAGAGATGGTAGTTACAATGATAATATTAATGACAAAAATAATATTAATAGTATTAATATAATTATTTATTTATTTAATTATTTTTTTAATTTTAATTTTTATTATTAAAATTTTTAAAATAAAAATAAATAAAGATGATGTTAAATAAATTGTAAAGAAATTTTAGCTAAAAAATTTAATAGTATAAGATCACGTATTTCTTTTCTCATCATCATCATATATGTTGGGGATAAACTTCGCTCCTGTCGAATCATACTTGGGCTAATATAATTGATAATCATGGAAGAGCTTTGATCGAAAATTCTTCCTCCAACAACTGAACCCCTTCAATGGTCGAATCCCAACCAAACTCCTTCCGGATCTCCTCTTTAGTCGAACTTCTATAGGAGCCGAACTTCTTCCGAACTACTCCTTCAGTCGAATTTTTATGGGAGTCGAACTCCTTTCGGATCTCTCCTTCAGTCGGATACCTCTAGGAGCCGAACTCCTTCCGAACTCCTTCCGTCAGATTTCTATGGGAGCCAAACTCCTTCCAGACTTCTTCTTTAGCTGGTTAAATCCAAGAGCCGAACTCTTTCCGGATTCCCTCCAGGAGCCGAACTCCTTTCCGAACTTCTCTTTCAGTTGGACTTTCACAGGAGCCGAACTCCTTCCAGACTCTTTCCTTCGGTCAAATTTCTATAGGAGCCAAACTCCTTCCGGATCTCTGCTTTAGTCAAGTTCCTCTAGGAGCCGAACTCCTTCCGGATCTCTCCTTCAGTCGGATACCTCTAGGAGCCGAACTTCTTTCGGACTCCTCCTTTAGTCGGATTTCTACTTGAGCCGAACTTCTTTCGGACTTCTCCTTCAGTTGGTTAACTCTAGGAGCCGAACACTTTTCGAATTCCTCCAAGGGCCAAACTCCTTCTGGACTTCTCTTCCAATCGAATTTCTCCAAGAGCCGAACTCCTTCCGAACTTCTCCTTCGGCCGAACTTCTCCACCAATCGGACTCCTCCAGGACTTCTCCATCAATCGAACTCCATCCAGATTTCTTCAGTGGATTGCTTCCAGATTTCAACTAGCATTCCTCCCGGGTGATCCCCTCTAGCCATATCCCTTTTAGGAGTCCGAACTCTTCTGGAATTGATGTATGTCTAAGCTCTTCATCGACCAACGCCTACTTTCTCCGAACTTTGATTATTGAATCTCAACGAATAGTCATTATCAGTCTAACGACACCTCTCTCTCTCTCCATACCGAATCTCACGTGGTCTCGAGTGGCTCAGTACCAAACAGCTACAACTGTCACCATCGATCTGCTACAAGCGACGACAGGCGATGCCAGGCGGCGCCTCACGCCGCCTTCCTCCATGACAAACTCCACGCAGCCCCAAAATCGGACGGCTATGGTTATCATTATTAGTCTGCTTTGGGGCCCATCTATAAAAGGGATCCTCCAGATACGTTTTCTCTAAGCTCTCTTCTCCTATCTGAAACTTTGCCGAACTCTTTCCTAAGTACTCTATTTCTGTTGGCCAGAAGAGCTAACTTGATCGTCGGAGGATCCTACCGGAGCCACCACCACCGACTTCGGATGGAACTTTATTTTGCAGATCATTGACGGCGACCTCGTCCTCCTCGACTCCAGCTCAATCCGGCGTCAATCAGATTCTACACCAACTGAATTGGCACTAGAGGAAGGGGCCTCTATTTCCGAGGTAACCTTATTCTTAAAGGAGTGCTCGATCGATCTTGCCGACTTTCTTCTTCAAGGTTCATCTCCATCATCTTCCTCAATCCTAAGAAATACCTCCAAAGAAGATGACTACCCAGAGATCTATCGCTTCTGCTGTCAGATCTGAGCCGGATCCATCCATTCCTGCTCCATCATTGGCGCTTCAACCCCCACCTTCACTAACGGCCATGATAGATTCGGAGTAGTTTGACCTACTGATGCAGCGGATTTAGGATCTCATCAAAATGGTGTAGGCCATGCGGCAACCCCTGGTAGCAGTTCCGTTAGGAAGCCCACCATCAGGATGCCAGGAACCGATCCCAAGGAGGAGCACTTGGGCTAGCATACTCGTCGCCCCTGAAAAGGAGAAACAGAGAGTAGAGGATCTATGTTCGGATCATAATTCTCCTCCGGAAGAGATCTTTCCCATCTATAGCTGGATGCCATCCAAAATTTGCAACTGAGACGACATCCTTGATCACAAACTGTGAAAGATAGACCGACAGATTGAGGAACTCCATCACGTCGCCCTGGCTCACTATGATGATGTCTCCATCGATCCCTCTTTCTCTTCCCGAATTATGTAAGAATCCATTCCGCCGAACTTCAAGCTCCCTCAATTTGAAAACTACGATGGAACCTCTGATTCGGTCGATCACCTGAAAGTCTTTCAGACGATGATGCTGCTCAATGACGCACCAGACGCTATCTTATGTTGAGCTTTTCAGTCCACCTTAAAGGAAGCAGCAAGAAATTGGTACTCGACGTTGAAGCTGGGTACGATCTTCTTTTTTGATCAGATGAGCCATCAGTTTATGGCTCACTTCGTTAGCAGCCGACGTCCGCACCGAGGTTCGGATTTTCTGATGAATGTCAAGCAGAAGGATGGGAAATCCATCCGGACTTATGTCACCTGATTTAATGCTGCTGCATTGGACGTCCGGAACCTGGACTAGTCCGTTGCAATAGCCGCACTCAAGGGCAGCCTTCAGAAGAACGACTTGCTATTCTCCCTGGAGAAGAAGTACCCCAGGAATTTTGTCGATCTGTTAGCTCGGGCTGAGGGATATGCCCGTGCGGAAGAAGCCTTCAAGTTGAAGGATGAAGAAGGCGCAAAAGAGCGGCGGGCGGGCCAATCTAATAGACTCGCCGCTGATTTAGGGTCGAATGAAGTTCGACCGCACTTATGAACTCCCTCTGGATACAAGCGAGCCCGAACTCCTCCTCGAGCTTGTCATCAAAGAAACTCCAATAGAAGGGCGTGAAGAAGTTCTCTCCCCCAAAAGGTTCCACAACTATGCCCCCTAATGCTCCTAAAACTTAAGTTTTGATGGAAATTGAGAATCAGCTACCAAGATCAGAAGAATTACGATCTCCCCCAAACATGCACAATCGAAGCAAGTACTACCTCCTCCATCGTGACCACGGCCATGATACTAAAGAATGCATTCAGCTTGAAGACGAAATTGAGAAGCTCATCAAGAGAGGCCGGCTGGATCGATTCCTCAGATGCCCGTCTGAAGCAAGAGAAGGTCGACCAAGGGCGTTGCCGCAGCTAAAACCACCAATAAGGGAGGAACAATAAGGAGATCGGCTGTCTCTTGGCATTATCAACACTATCTCTAGAGGACTTAGTGCTTCGATGAACCGCCATCTCTCAGCCTCAAAGTCAGGGGAATCTTGCTCTAAATTAGGAAGGCCAGTCTGAAATAGAGGAGATTGTCCGGCCCGGAACCTATCGCCTGAAGGAGCTCAGAGGAACAACGCTCCTACGATCTTGAAACTCAAAAAATTTGAGATGTATTACCAATAATTTTTCTTCAATAAAACCCCTTCATTTCGATATTATTGTTTCTTGGTGCAAAAACTATGTGATGATAGAAAAGAAGCAATCGATAGTCACTATGTTAGGAACAGGAGGAGAACCTCATCCTAACATGAGCAAGTCGAAAGCCTTCAACCTCGACTGAAGATAAGATCTCTTTCGAGCTTCGATGTTTACATCAATAGAAGATAAGATCTCCTTCAACCTCCGTTGGAGATAAGATCTCCCCTGAGCTTCAACATCTACGTCAATAGGAGATAAGATCTCCTCCAACCTCGGTTGGAGATAAGATCTCCTCCAAGCATCTACGTCAATAGGAGATAAGATCTCCTTCAACCTCGACTGAAAATAAGATATTCTCCAAGCTTTAATGTCTACATTAACGTCAATAGAAGATGTTGGTGCAGAAATCCATCCTCGCCGGAGGTCGCCGGAGTCGAGGCCGCTGAGGTCGCCGCCGGGGACCTGCAAAATGAAGTCCCGTCCGGAACCGGTGGGGTGGTGGCTCCGGCAGGACCCTCCGACGGTCAAGTTAGTTTCCGGCCAACAGTAATGGAGTGCTCGGAATGAGTTCCGGAGCTTAGAGATGTGGAGGGGAGCTTAGAGAGTCGAGAGTTCAGAGAGCTTAGCCTTAGTATGTCGGGAGGGGTCCTTTTATAGCGGAGCTTAGTTGATGGTGACGGCTGTGCCGTCTGGCAGAGAGTCGTCGAGCAGCATGGAGTTTGGTACGGAGAGGAAGGCGTCGTCTGGTAGATCGTGGGAGCCATACCGGCGAGTCGTGGGCCGCATGGAGTCCGGTACGGAGAGGAAGGCGTCGTCCGGTAGATCGTGGGAGCCATACCGACGAGCCGTGGGCCGCATGGAGTCCGGTACGGAGAGGAAGGCGTCGTCCGGTAGGTCGTGGGAGCCATACCGGCGAGTCGTGGGCCGCATGGAGTCCGGTACGGAGAGGAAGGCGTCGTCCGGTAGATCGTGGGAGCCATACCGGCGAGCCGTGGGCCGCATGGAGTCCGGTACGGAGAGGAAGGCGTCGTCCGGTAGGTCGTGGGAGCCATACTGGCGAGTCGTCGGCCGCATGGAGTCCGGTACGGAGAGGAAGGCGCCGTCCGGTCTTGCTGCAGGCGACAGTTCGTCCAATGGAGTTCGGACTTGTAACAGAGTTCGGCCGAGGGGGAAGCTGGGGGAGTTCGTCTGGCTGAAGGGTCGGCCATCTGTAGAGTTCGGCCGTGGGACGGTTGCCGAGGAGTTCGACCGCTGAGAGGCCCGAAGAAGCTCGGCTGGCCAGTTGAAGGACTTCGGTTGCTAGTTGGTTCGGCCAGGGCTCGCTGAGGAGTTCGGATCGCCTAGGGTCGGTCCGAAGGGGTTCGGCCACTTGGGCTCGCCTGAAGTCGGTCCGAAGGAGTTCGGCCGTGGGGTCCGAAGGAGTTCGGTTGCATGGGCTCGCCTGGGGTCGGTCCGAAGGAGTTCGGCCGTGGGAAGTCCGAAGGAGTTCGGCTGCATGGGCTCGCCTGAGGTCGGTCCGAAGGAGTTCGGCCGTGGGAAGTCCGAAGGAGTTCGGCCGTGGGTCCGAAGGAGTTCGGCTGCATGGGCTCGCCTGGGGTCGGTCCGAAGGAGTTCGGCCGTGGGAAGTCCGAAGGAGTTCGGCTGCATGGGCTCGCCTGGGGTCGGTCCGAAGGAGTTCGGCCGTGGGAAGTCCGAAGGAGTTCGGCTGCATGGGCTCGCCTGGGGTCGGTCCGAAGGAGTTCGGCCGTGGGAAGTCCGAAGGAGTTCGGCCGTGGGGTCCGAAGGAGTTCGGCTGCATGGGCTCGCCTGGGGTCGGTCCGAAGGAGTTCGAAGGGGTTCGGAAGGAGTTCGCTGCATGGGGCTCGCCTGGGGTCGGTCCGAAGGAGTTCGGTGGGAAGTCCGAAGGAGTTCGGCTGCATGGGCTCGCCTGGGGTCGGTCCGAAGGAGTTCGGCCGTGGGAAGTCCGAAGGAGTTCGGCTGCATGGGCTCGCCTGAGGTCGGTCTGAAGGAGTTCGGCCGTGGGGTCCGAATGGGTTCGGGCTCGTAGGAGAGTTCGACTGAAGGGAAAACCCGGGAGGAGCTCGGATGGCCGAACGGGCGTCTGGGAGGAGTCCGTCTCCCGAAGAAGTCCAGCCGCTTGGAGTCCAAGGAGCTCGGCCGTCAGGAAGTTCGGCTGGCGGTGGGAGTTCGGCCTCTAGGCAGTTCGGCCCGGACCTTGGCGCAGGGGAGTTCGGCCTCTAGGTAGTTCGGCCCGGACCTTGGCGCAGGGGAGTTCGGCCTCTAGGCAGTTCGGCCGTGTTAGGGGCTCGGCCTGGCGCCTGGCGCTGAAGCTCTTCAGCGGCTACTGGTTATATTGGGCTGAGCGTTGGGCCGGGCTTCGGCAGGAGCGGGATTTATCCCCAATAGAAGATAAGATCTCCTTCAACCTCGGTTGGAGATAAGATCTCCCCCGAGCTTCAACATCTACATCAACAAGAGATAAGATCTTCTTCAACCTCGATTGGAGATAAGATCTTCTCCGAGCGTCTATATTAACAGGAGATAAGATCTCCTTCAACCTTGGCTAGAAATAAGATCTCTCCCGAGCTTCAACGTCTACGTCAATAGGAGATAAGATCTCCTTCAACCTCGACTGGAGATAAGATCTCCTCCAAGCTTCAACGTCAATAGAAGATAAGATCTCCTTCAACCTTGGAGATAAGATCTCCTCTTCTGGAGATAAGATCTCTCCAAGCTTCAACTCAAGAAGCTGGAGATAAGATCTCCTTCGAGCTTCTACGTCAATAGGAGATAAGATCTCCTTCAACCTCGGCTGGAGATAAGATCTCCCCGAGCTTCAACGTCTACGTCAACAGGAGATAAGATCTCCTTCAACCTCGATTGGAGATAAGATCTCTCCGAGCTTCAACATCTCGTCAATGTCAACAGAAGATAAGATCTCCTTCAACCTCAAGCTGGAGATAAGATCTCCCCGAGCTTCAACGTCAACAGAAGATAAGATCTTCTTCAACCTTGGCTGGAGATAAGATCTCCTCCGAGCTTCAACGTCTACGTCAATAGGAGATAAGATCTCCTTCAACCTCGGCTGGAGATAAGATCTCCCCGAGCTTCAACGTCAATAGGAGATAAGATCTCCTTCAACCTCGGTTGGAGATAAGATCTTCTTCGAGCTTCAACGTCTACGTCAATAGGAGATAAGATCTCCTTCAACCTCGACTGGAGATAAGATCTCCCCCAAGCTTCAAATCTACGTCAACGTCAACAGAAGATAAGATCTCCTTCAACCTCGTTGAGATAAGATCTCCTCCGAGCTTCTACGTCTACATCAACAGAAGATAAGATCTTTTTCAACCTCGGTTGGAGATAAGATCTCCCCCGAGCTTCACTTCGATGTCAATCTTGGCTGGAGATAAGATCTCCCATGAGCTTCAGCTTCAATGTCAACCTCGACTAGAGATGAGATCTCCCTCGAGCTTCTACATCAACTGGAGAAAAGATCTCCTACGAGCTTCAACCGCAATGTCAACAGGAGACAAAATCTTCCTAAACCTCGATTGGAGACAAGATCTCCCTCAAGCTTCAACACCAACGTTAACCCCAACTGGAGATAAGATCTCCCATGAGCTTCAACCGCAACGTCAATAGGAGACAAGATCTCCTTGGACCTCGATTGGAGGCAAGATCTCCCCCAAGCCTCAACTTCAACGTCAACCTCGGCTGGAGATAAGGTCTCCCTCGAGATTCAACCCCAACGGGTGCAGAGTCTGGAAAAGGACTTCGATAGTCGTCTTTTTTGTACTCCCTTTCTTCGAGTTTCGAACTCGGGAGTGGGGGGACTATTGTTGGGGATAAACTCCGCTCCTACCAAAGTCCAGTCTGATGCTTGGGCTAACGCAACTGGCAATCATGAAAGAGCTTCGATCAAAAATTCTTCCTCCAGCGGTCGAATCCCTCCAGTGGCTGAACCCCAGCCAAACTCCTTTTAGATCTCCCCTTTAGTCGGACTTCTACAGAAGCTGAACTCCTTTCGGACTTCTTCTTCAGTCGGACTTCTACAGAAGCCGAACTCCTTCTGGATCTCTCCTTCAGTCGAATACCTCCAGGAGCCGAACTCCTTCTGGACTCCTCCTTCAGTCGGATTTCTACAGGAGCCAAACTCATTCCAGACTTCTCCTTCAGTCGGTTAACTCCAGGAGCCGAACTTCTTCCGAATTTCTTCAGGAGCCAAACTCCTTCCAGACTTCTCTTTCAGTCGGACTTCCACAGGAGCCGAACTCCTTCCAAACTCCTCATTCAGTCGGATTTCTATAGGAGCCGAACTCCTTTTGGATCTCTCCTTCAGTCAAGTTTCTCCAGAAGCCGAACTCCTTTCGGATCTCTCCTTCAGTCAGATACCTCTAAGAGCCGAACTCCTTCCAGACTCCTCCTTCAGTCGGATTTCTACGGGAGCCAAACTCCTTTCGGACTTCTCCTTCAGTCGGTTAACTCTAGGAGCCGAGCACTTTTCGAATTCCTCCAAGAGCCGAACTCCTTTCGGACTTCTCCTTCAGTCGAATTCCTCCAAGAGTTGAACTCCTTTCGGATCCCTCCAAGAGTCGAACTCCTTCCGAACTTCTCCTTTGGCCGAACTTCTCCACCAGTCGAACTCCATCCAGATTCCTCCAGTGGATTGCTTCCAGATTTTAGCTAGCATTCCTCCCAAATGATCCCCTCTAGCCGTATCCCCTTTAGGAGTCCGAATTCCTCTGGAATTGATGTATGTCGAAGCTTTTCACCGACCAACGCTTGCTTCCTCCGAACTTCGATTACTGAATCTCAACGAACAGTCACTATCAGTCTGACGATACCTCTCCCTCTCCATATCGAACCCCACATGGCTCTGAGTGGCTCAGTACCAAACAGCTACGGCTATCGCCATCGGTCTGCTACAAGCGGCGCCTCCCTCTGTGACAGATTTCATGCGGCTCCGAGCAATCAGCTACCGGACGGCTATGATTGTCACTATCAGTCTGCTCCAGACTTCATTTATAAAAGGGATCATCTAGATACGTTTTCTCTAAACTCTCTTCTCCTACCCGAAATTCTACCGAACTCTTTCCTGAGCACTTCATTTCTATTGGCCAGAAGAGTTGACTTGATCGTCGGAGGGTCCTGTCGGAGCCACCACCATCGACTTCGGATGGAACTTTATTTTGCAGGTCACCGGCGGTGACCTCTTTCTCCTCGACTCCAGCTCGATTCGACGTCAACCGATCGTCAACCAGATTCTGCACCAATAATATATATATATATATAACGATATTTGAGGAGCATCATGGTGTCGCGAACTCAAGATCCCAAAAACCTTTCAATGCACCACATGTCATGATCTGACTTCTTATATACGGATCTTAAAGTATGATTTTTTTTAAAATTTCTGATGGCCGCTATCCCTGATCCGACGAGGTCTAGGATGCAGAAGCTGCTAGAAATCAAAAATCAATGATGTAGGCTCGTGGATCTCCTAAGCTATGCCCTCAACTTCGTTAAGAGGGTCGAGGATGACGCCCTCGTCGATGAAAATTTTCGATACCTCACTTCTTCTCCCACCTTCCGGTGTCTTCCCATTCCCCCCCGGCCATCAACCGCCATCGGTGAAAAAAAAATACAACGCGAGCTACTGAACTCGCATTAATGGCAGGCGAACACCGCACGCTAGTAGAAAGAATTGACGGAGCCACTGAGAGAGAAAGGATGAGAGACGGACATGCTGAAATTTCGAGGCCCGCTTTAATACTAGCAAATCCCTTATCAAAAAAGAAACTAGCAAATAGATTATTTAAAGTGCAATAAATAGAACACAATGATTTGGGTTCAGCAGTTCAACTATGGTTAAATATTCAATGGATCCGTATTTTATGGCTTCTGTGTTGAGTTTTGATTGCCTTTGCTGGAGAGGAAGTGGTCGTGCGGAGGGAAAAAAAAAAAAAATTATATATAAAAATACATACATACATACATACATACATACATACATACATACATATATATATATATATATATATATATATATATATATATATATATATATATATATATATATATATATAATTTTATATTTTATATATAATTTTATTTTTAATTTTAAATTTAAAATAATTTATTTTAAAATATTATTTTAGTTTAAAATTGCATATTCAACGTCCGATTTCGCATTTATCACCGTAACTAGAATATTATAAAAAAATTTAAAAAATAATATTTTTAAAATTAATTATTTAAATAATAATATTTAAAAAAAATTTCATCTGAACATTCATCCCATCAAAAAGCCAGGGCCAACAATGTGGGTGTAGATTTTAAAAAAAAAAAAAAGAAAAAAGCCAACCTTCTCTTTTTTATCCACTTCTTCATAGCAATAGTAGAAATGGATTGAGAACTATTGCTGGAACAACGTTTGCGTCCGGAATCAGAATCAGAGCAAAGACAAGTGAGACAATCTTCTATGCGATTACAAGAAGATCCGCAACTATGAGGTCCGTACCACAACTTTCATCACTAACAGCACCACCATAGACCGGCTCTCCTACTAGGCCATGAAGCAGTACAAGCAGAATTCAAAACATAAGTGCACGCAAAGAAGGTCAAGCAAAGGGGGATGGCCAGGATGGAAGATGTTGGCAGTGACAAAAAAGAAGCTGGACAGAAGATAAGGGAGGAGAAAGGAGGGACAGTGGTGGCACGGAAGGCGGTGGTACCGATAGGAGCACCAGAGGATGCAATTGGGATCGATGTTTACTGAAAGAGAGAGCGGTGGTGGGGCGGCACTGACAGGTACGGAGAACGTGTAAGAAGAAGAGAGGAGGCGGAGGTGCGATCAGATTCGACATTTGCCAAGAGAGAAGAAAAGCTGTGGTAGAACAGCACAAAGAAGATACGAGAACATAAAAAAAAAATATTATTTTATAAAATAATAAATAAATATAATAAATAAATAAATAAAATATTAAAAAATTAAAAAAATATATTTATTATAAATTTTTTTTAATAATTATAGACTCTAATTATCCATCCCATGCAATGTATGGATCTTCGACTAGTTTAATAATATAATATAAATAATGTAAATTCTAACATTACTAGTAAACTATATAGAATATGAATTACATGAGCTGAAGTCAGCAATCAATTCTTATTGCAATAGATTTTTCGGTAGTATTTGGAAATCCAAATTTTATTCCTGGAATAGGGATATGAATTCTTGATAAATAGCTATTCACTCTTATTATTCTAGGTTTCTCCATTTGGTTGAAAATTTGGTATTCTATCTTTATTCTAGTATAATTAATACAGTATTATTTCAACCCTTGTTTGGTTGACATGAAAATAAGCCTCTATTCCATAAGGAATAGAGGATAAACTTTTCTAAAAATCCAAGAATGCTTTTGACCTACGTTCTTTTTTTTTGGGGGGTAAGAAACAGCTGCTCATCATATTAAAAAAAAGAAAACATAGTCATGTATAAGCTTACAATATTTCTCGATGTAAAAAATAAATAAGATGAAGCTGTATATAGGATACCACCATTGTATGGATAAAGGAAAAAAGAATAACCCAACACATAGAGTACACAGTAGAACCAAAACAACGATGAACCTTGATCCAAGATAACTTCTAAATCAGCTTTACCAGCATCCAAAATAGTTAAAATAGAGTGTGAGATCCGAAGCATTAATATCCAATTCAAACTAGCATGTTGGAAGAAAATAAACTGACAGGCCAACTCCCATCAGTATCAACCATAGGTATCACATCATGTGAGAGAAAAATAAACTACCAAAAAAGAGCCCATAATAGATGAGAAAAAATAGTAGAGCTACATAATCCATTAGTTAAACCATCAGCAAATTAAGAGAAACCCAACCCTTGATATAAGGGCCAACTCCCATTAATATCAACTATAGGCATTACATCATGTGGGAGGAAAATAAACTATCCAAAAATAGCCCATAATAGATGGATAAAAATAATAGAGCAACAGTTAAAATCTCATTTGGGAAATAGAAAATAGAAGTGCTCACATATTCAAGAAAAATTAATAAAGTTATTCAGTAAAACTCAATATAACATAAACTTCAATCATAACGTGCAACAAATCGATCTAAGCTACTTGTACCAACTAAAATACAAGGGTGCCAAATGACAAAAAAAGGCAAAGCAAACCATGTGAAAATGGATAAATGATGTACCAATCACAATTGGCTGCCAACAAAGAAGATGATCACCCCAACAGAAACCACTCCTGTTGATATTGATAAAAATGCTAGAACTGTAAAATTCAATTGAAAGCTATACTAAAACACAATTTATGTTTCATTTTTGATTAATGTATTCTGTGTGCATAGCAAGGCAATACACCACCAACATGATAAGCTCCATTTTCACCATCCATTTAAAAGATGGATAATAACTTGTCTTACCAACGAAAGCCCTAGTAGATAGATAAAGAAGCCAAACCCCAGCAAAAAAGAAAATTCTAAGCCATAGATTACTATAATCTCATAGCTTCTATGGTAAAATAAGACTAACAGCATCATACCCTGCCTTATCATGTATGACATATCAACACCCATTATAGGACCAAGGCAAAATGGATAGGCCCCAAACTTTGAAAATAGATATCCATACATTAAGATAAGCATCATCATCGATCAATAATAACTACATAGGAATCAACCACAAGTAAAGTAGAAAGCTTAGGGTTGACTAAGTCATTAGAAGTAATAACAAAGTCTTTCTACTCAGCAGCACTAGCCAACCAGAAGTAAGAATAGTATCAGATACATCATTAATAGTTGCCCCGAATAATATCAAAAGAAAAAATGAGCTATGGTACATGAGGCTTGAAATAATCCTAGCATTTCAAGAGTGCCAAATTAACCATGCCATGATACTCATTATTGCTTTAAACCTATTTTCTGCCTAAGTTGTTAGATGTATGCCCTAGAAGTCAGATTGGCTAACACTTGTAATACACTTCTGAAGGCAATTTTATAATTTTGACTATAAATTAATAAAAAAATATTTTTTATCATAGTGTGTATTTAAAGTGTATGTGATACATCTTTTGAGTTAATGATAATGATAATTCATATTTTTAAAAAGTTAAAAAGTTAAGACATGAATTTTCATAATTAACTCATAAACTACTTCCGACCGTAGGATCATCACGAGGATGGTGATTGATCTGGAAGGTTGATGTACGATCGCTTTCTTTGAGTAGATGAATCTTCAGTCTACGGTATGGAGACATCGAAGCGAGAGTATAGGTACTCGTTAGAAAATGAGGGTACTGAGTATGACTACCTCGAGCATTCATAAGAAAGTCTACCTTCTCGTCGATGATTAGCTCGATATTGCAGTAATATGTCTAGTTCTTTGATCTGAGGTGCATCGATAATTTACCTTAAGGGTATTGTAGTTTGACTATACCATAACTCGGTCTCCTAGCCATCCAAAATTTTGAAGTGTATGTTGGCTATAATACGTTCATTGTAGGAATTGGATTGCACTAATAAAGGACTATCTACCTCGATAGATGAGGAGTAGCCCTATGATGATCATGAGAATCGAGTCCATAAGCCTATGACCATGGTAGAGTGAAGATGATAGAAAGAGTTTCTATAAAGGGTTTTATATAAGACTCGAATCGAATAATTAATTCATATGATGTATATTGAGTTTGACGAGTTCACCTTAACCCTAATTCTATCGGAGCTCAAGATAGAAGAATCCAATCACATAGGTAGCTGCACCGAGAGATTCATTTTCAGTTCTAATGGGTTGCCACCATATACTACTAGATGTCACTAGAGGATTTTGGGAGCAATTAGAATAATTTTGATGATTGATCATTCTAATTGTATGAATCAAAAAAGTTCTGGTCCATCGAAAGGTATTTTGATGATGTCAATGATGGAGATCACGACATATCTCATTATCATACGAAATTGAACCTAACTGGGTCACACATATAAAGATTTAAATTTGGATATCATCAATTGAGCTAATCTAGTTTGATTGATTTGGATTAGATCCAATTAGGTTCAAGATAATCGTGCTAGTACACGATTCAGCCTGACTTTCTCCTTCTGTAATCTTTCTGATTCATTGCAATCGAGTTGAATTTGATTTGACTCATTTTTATATCTTGAATGAGTTTATTTTCATCTGACTAAAATAAGTTCAGATCAGATTAATTATGAAAATTAAATTCATTCCCAGTGCAATTGGACTAGGGTCAATAGTTGACCCAATTGAGAGAATTGAGGGTTACATGATCAAAAAATTTTAGAAATTATTTTACTCTAATTTTTGGATATGTGATAGGGCATGAGTATACTTTAGGTGTGCAAAATTTTATGATTTTTGGAGATGCCTAGACTAGGTTTTGATAGATTTTGATTTGGATCAAACTTTTAAGGGAAGAGTCCTAGATGCATATGGACTCTTCCTTATCCTTTCATGCCGCCACCTTCTAGATAGATTTTTGGCATCAAAACTAAATGGGATCTGGGGTTTTTCATGGAGATTAGGTCTAGGAGTCTCAATGGTCGAATTAATAAGGTTTTTGATCAAAAAGAGACTCTTTATGGTGCTATATCTAGTATAAGAACTCTTCTCACGAAATTGCCTCAATGTAATTTATTTTTTCCACACCCAAAGAAGCATTTTCTCTGATATCCATGCCCTCTCTATCCTCTCTCTCCCTCTCTTCTATATGCCTAAAAAGTTATGCATAAATCTGAGTTGGAAGTCCAAGGTTTTTGGCACAAGATTCAGCATCTATGCGATGGTATTCATGAGACAAACAGGCTGCCCTCAGAAGTCATTTTGAAGGCTTTTCAAATTAGATCCAGATCTAATTTTTGGAGGAGAGATTCATGAGAAGAAGACATTCAGATTCTGTCGGAGTGGATATCGATAGAGGCCAGGCACATGTGTGGCTCCTTCCAGAACCTCAGGATTCAACAGGATCATCACAGGATAATTAGATTACCAAATTAAGTACTTAAAATTAAATCTAATTTAATTTTATTTTTAACTTTTAATATCAGAACTCTATGATTAGATCCGAGAAGTCTCAGATCTGATTAGAATTTTAGAAAAAAAATTTGAAATATTTTTTCAAATTCAATCAGATCTAAATGATCATGTGTTGGAAAAATAGGTTTTTCCTTCATAAGTATCCATGAACAAATAAAAAAATGTTGGCAAAGAATAACAAAGTAGGACTTAAGCTCAAAGATCATGACCACAACAGGCTGACAATAATTTAAATTCAAAATCCAATAATCAAGCTACCTCAAGTTCAAAATCTCTCATGTAAATAAATCCAAAACAACTTGCACAACTAGTTAAACATTTATACAAAACAAGTCCAAATACTTCATCACCATGGCAAAAAGTAGAAATTCAAAAATACTATTAAAGATGTCCAACTACAAGCCAAAAAAAAAGCCTACAATAAAGGCAACTATGACCAGAAGCAGGGTGCCATTATGTGCACACACATTCATAGAGATGCCAACAAGGATTTTGCCCTCTTTAAACTTATTGTCATCATATTATTCGCAAGAGGAGCAAGAAGATCGTAGATAGCTATTAAGTGCAACAATGGCCTCCTCTTTACTTGGAAACATTTTATATAAGGCTTGCTTATACCCAAAGACTTTTCACTAACACTCAATTCAGAAGTCATAAATCCCTCATGTACGTCCCTCAAAAATCATATAAAATCTTTCCAAATACATCACTAGAACTCACTGAACATCCCCTCGAGTTCCTGCATTTGTGTGCAAACAATATCAAACATATTATACATAATAACATAAACTATGCTATAAATAATATACACATAAACTTTACTATATGGCCCTAATTATGAAGTGTACTCTACTGGTTATGAGCAACCCATAGTCAATTAACTATCAAATTGCGCAGTTCTTCATCTCTACGGGTTTCATCATCCCCTACAATCAAATAGGGGTCAACGTCATCCCCATCCGGGTCCATAGGCAAGAGTATCAATGATATATTGAAATATTTATCATTACCTTGGTTGCATCGTATGAAATTATGAATGATGCAACAAGCCATAATAATATGCTTATACACCTTGAAGAGGTATCATATGGGAGTTATCAAAATCTTAAATCACATCTTCAGAATACCAAAGGCCTTTTCTACATAATTTTATAATTGCGCATGTCGATGGTTGTATAGATCCCTACAATTGGAATATCGCCATGCCCGAGAATTGTTGAAGCTACTTAGGTGGTACCTATTGCCCTAATAAGGAGTATGGAACTTGTCCGTGTTAGCATACCCTAGGTCAACAAGGTAATATTTTTTTATACTCAACCATGCAATGTGAAAATGACTTTGAAAGTCAATAAAATATTGAAGCCCTAAAACAAAAGATTATATGGATACCTTTCGGCACGTTGAACCCTCCCGACTCAACACACCAATGGAGAACCCTCATATCAACTGTCGATCCCTTCCATCTAGTACAAATAAAAAGAAATGAGTGATCAAATGAAGCTACAGCCATAATATTATGGAAAATGAGTATCCTTTCAATTATGAAAGCAGGAGTTATTTGCCCTTCTTGATCAGGGCATAGATATATATGTACCATCAACCATATTGATAGCATTCTGTGTGATGCAACCTAACTATATCAAAGACATTAACTACCAAGATGAAAATCAATGATCAAGCTTAGAAAGGTTCAGGGGTACCATAAAATAAGGATGGAAAAGGTTGTTATCATGGATGCGTGGGTGCACACCTACATCCTCACCAAGTTGGACTATAAACTTTTGTTTCAACGAACATAGACAGCTTTCAGAATATTATTAAAGTGCCATGATATCGTCTCCCCTGAGTGCTGGAAAGTTTTGGCCAAAATTCTATTGGTGACACCATGACCTATGCTGTACAAGAAATAGACCAATTGCTCCTGAACAATCACACAACGGGTGCTAGCTAGTAGACTAAGTGACACAAGCAACCACTCAAGCTGTAGGAATATTGTGTTTATCATTCTAAAGTGATCGTAATCCCTATCTAGATGACCACTTAGCATGTCTGTAATGAGGTCATGACCGGAGACTAGATAGGTTCGACAAGGCATCTTCAAAAGCATGCTATAATCACCAACATGAATGATTCCACTACTTATGAGTGTGGTTATCACATCTTGCCAATAATTGTCCTCATCAATCAAAAAGTCCATCAGCTCATGCAAGGTGTCAATCTAAAAAAAAAAAAACCAACACCGGACATGTAAATTTCATAAGGTTGACAATACATGTACCATTACAACATAATATAAGTTGTTTCTTCCAAAGGATGCATTGGCACATCCCAAAACAAAATAAATGGCTGCCTCAAAACATAACTCTTTTATGGAGATTAAATATATAGTACAACATCCAAAACAAGAAGCATATGAAGCACAAATTACAAGTACATCAACTATGCTTTCAAAATGGACTGATTAAACATAAAAAAACAACATCAACCATGGCTGAATAAGTTATCGGGCTGGGTTAGAGACTCCCTTAAGCTACCATGAGTGCTAGGCCTGGAGGAGTGTTCCATGAAAGGATTAGGAACACCTTAATTCATACCATGCATGGGAGGAGGCATGAAAATATTAGGAACACTTCCAGAAAATACATTTGATCTAAAAGGACTTGCCACAGGCTGTGGGATACGATAGAAGTCGGCCATTTATCTTTGCAACCATGCTTCCAATAGTGGCCTCTCATAATGCATAAAGAACCACCGATTTGTTTCATACTTTAATGTCTCTCCTGCAGCAAGGATGCATTCATGCGTAACACCCGGAAGCCTCTCTAGCTTCGCCATGCACTAATCAATGGAATACAACGTAGGCCTAGCAAGCTTGTCCCTCTTAAGAATCTCGAAGGTAATTTCTAATCTCCTTCCTTGATCCACCAAATCTAGGAGAGCATCAATATTCAACCTAGTCCTACATGCGATAGGAGTTATGGAGGTTGACCTAGAGTGGAGGAGGATGAAGGTGCATTTGCATAACAATCGGTGGGTTCTATTGTAGCATAGGAAGTTGGGTTGCTACGGGTACATCAGACATACTTTTCTCAAAAGATTCAAAAGGGCTAGAAGATGACATAGAGACTCGACCACTAAGTTGTGAAGGTTGCCCATCACTAAGATTCAAGCCCTCTAAGTTAATTTGATCTGCCTCATCATCAGAGGTGTCATTGTCAGAAATCTCTTCAGGAAGAGCAGATGTCTCCCTGGGCCTACCAGTGGTCGTGTTTTTTGAGAAAAGAATGTTAATGTCATCAAAGGCAAGGAAGAGCTTACCCTTAATGCAAGCATACTCCTTATTTACCTATTGTGAGAACAAATAAATATGGTCAAATATCAAAATGCTTGCTAGCTATGATATTAACAACCATCTAACACTCATCGAGATAACCTCCTCCCATATTTGTTCATCCCTACGAGTAGGAACTTTGAGCATAGGGTCCCATCCCCATTCGGATCGACTTGCTAAGTTAAAATACATGTTGAAGTTCTTCTTCAAGACCTTCAATCGATTCTTGAGGTTTCTATACATGAAGATCTTCTTAGTTCGCTCATTAAATGTATTTGTCATTTTCTTCTAGGTTTCTTAGGAGAAGATACCATTTTGATAATTGCCTTGGTCATTTTCTTACCTCATCAAGCCAAGCATGACCAGATCAAGGACATTAGTCCAATTCGGTGCCCTCCTATGTGATGATCCTGCCCTTGCATGTTCAGAATAATCAATCATATGGGCTCTCAGCATTTTAGCTACATGCATGCAAACATTGAGACAATCAATTGCAAGAAGCAAAATGCGGCAAGGATAAAAGGCCATTAAAAAAATATTATAAATCATTATACAAGAAGAAGAAAATAAATACAAAATAAATTAGAAGGTGGCTCAAGATATTTGGGTATTGAAGTCAGTGGAGCATCGTGGCTATAAGATGTAAAAACTGCCTACGAGTTAAACACTTGTCTCCCAACCATGCTCAATCATAAGGTAGCCCATCATCATTGCTAAAACATAATACAAGAAAAATAATATAAAACTTAGTATATATAGAAAATAGATAAATAGCATAAAATTTTAAAGTCAAGAAGAAATTAAAAAAATTCATGAATTAAAGAGGATAATCCACAGACATAAAGCAACATTTACAGATATCATTCACAGATATGAGGTAGCATCTACAGAAGATACCGCAAAGCAACAAAATCCCATCAAAATGTATCCAGCTGCAGAATGAAAAGGCTGTCAAATACAAAATATATTGGAAGGTGGCTCGAGACATTTGAAAATTGAAGTCAGCGAAGAATCACGGCTACAAGATGCAAAAATTGCTTATATAGTTAAACACTTATCTTCCAGCCATGCTTAATCATAAGGCAGCCATCATCATTGCCAAAATATAATATAAGAAAAATAATATAAAACTTAATATAGATAGAAAATAGATAAATAACATAAAATTTCAAAGTCAAGAAGAAATTAACAACAAAAAAAAATTAAAAATTTTATGGATTAAAGAGGATAATCCATAGATATAAGGCATCATTCATAGGTATCATTCACAAACAACATCAAAATCGACATCAAGCAGCATCCACAGAGGACACCATAAAGCAATGAAATCAGGTAGACACCATAAAAATCAATATTCATAGGTATCATTCACAGACAACATCCACAAATATCAAGTAGCATTCTTAGAGGACACCACAAAGCAACGAAATTCCATCAAAACATATCTAGCTATAGAATGAAAGGG
This sequence comes from Cocos nucifera, assembly GCA_006176705.1. Lineage (NCBI taxonomy): Eukaryota > Viridiplantae > Streptophyta > Magnoliopsida > Arecales > Arecaceae > Cocos > Cocos nucifera. The sequence goes on along the minus strand of QRFJ01002045.1, from coordinate 82,294 downwards.
CTGCTAACTTAAAATTACCTTAGCCATTGCGAGAGAGAAGACAACCGTAAACATGAGAAGGAGACCTACTTGCAAGGAGACCAAGAGGGTGTGAGGCGAGTGCAATGGCGATCGATGGCCTTGAAAGCAAGTTGACCAATGGAGCACACTGAAGCGGCAGAAGGGATGGAGGGGAGGAGGTCTGCGGAGGAGATCAAGTGATCAAGAAGGTGAGAGGATATGAGTGGCGGCCATGGCATGAAGATGAAGAGGTAAAAAGAGGGTTTCACCATCCCATCTGATTTTTACCAAGTGACATTGAATACCCTTGGGGGGTGAGGATTAATAAGACCGAGAATTACCAATTCCATGGTCCCCCACGAAATTGGTATTCTAGAATTACCATGGGTTGATCGGAATTACTAAACTAAGGTGGCCCACCATGGAATAGTCGCTTGTTTGAGAGAAATTTCTAGAATAAATCCTTATTCCATCCGGAATAAAGCAACCAAACACTACGTTCATGCATTGTTCTAATACCAAATGGAGTGCCTACGATTACTCTCAAGACAAGAAATCACAAAAGAAATTAACTAACCGAGGTTGTTTGGGGTCAATGTATTCTTTGCAAGCTTTCAACAACCTAAAAGTTGCATAAGTAACGACCAACAGACTTGGAAAACCTACAATAATATTGAGCACATCTATGATAATTCCGCCATTTCTTCTTTTATTGAATTATAAAGGCACCCCTCTAAATTTAGATCATTTAAACTTAAATCTTCAAAGTTTAAAAAATATCAATTAAATCCCAAAACTTTAAAACCATTACAATATGGTCCAGCATTTTATCTCCGTTAAAGAACATTATCATATAAGGATTATATGTAGCTTCATTTTTATAAAATTTCATTACTCTCCTTCACACTAACTTATCAAAAGATCATGTCATGGTGGGAATTGAAAGGAAGGAGAGAAAAGTAATAGTCTGAGATTTATGCAAATAGATAAATAACAAAAGATGGAGTGCTTAAAGATATGTACAAGCATAATGGATGATAATAAATGAAGCACTTTGAGATAATAAATGCGAATAAGAAATAATAGAGTGCTTTGAGATTTATGCAAATGGATGGATGATAGGAGACAAGCCACTTTGAGATTTGTATAAGCAAATGGTTGACAAAGGATGAAATACTTTAAAATTTGTTTAAGTAGGTGAATGATAGAGGATGAAGTACTTCGAAATCTATACAAGTAGATCGATGATAGAGAATTGAGCACTTTGAGATTTCTACAAGCGAATAGATAATAGAGGATGGAATGCTCTAAGATCTGTATAGGCCAATGAACGATTGAGAATATGATGCTTTAAGATTTGTGCAAGCTAATAGATGATAGAAAATAGAGTGTGTTAAAATTTGTGCAAGCAAATAGATGATCAATGATAGATAATATAGGATGAAGTATTATAATATAGGATGAAGTGCTTTACAATTTATGTAGACAGATGAATGATAAAGAATGAATTACTTTGAGATTTATGCAAATGAATAAATGATAGAGAATGGAGTACTTTAATATTTGTACAAATAGATGAATGATTAAGAATAAAGTGCTTTAACATTTATGTAAATCGGATAGATGATAGGTTGAGTGCTTCAAGATTTATGAGGGCAAATAGATGATAGGAGATTGAGTGCTTTGAGATTTGTTCAAATGAATGAATCATAGGTGAAGCAATTTGAGATATGCGCAAGTGGATGGATGACAAAGAATAAAAAGTTCTTTAAGCTATGTGCATTCGAATGGATGATTGAGGCTGAAGTACTTTAAGATCTATATCGATAAGTAAATTACAAAGGATTAGATACTTTAAGATGTATGCAGATGATGAATAATAGAAAATGGTGTTCTTTGAAATTTATGCAAATAGATGAATGATAAAGGACAATCTCTCTAAAGTAAGGATATTTGTCTTTTTCTCATTCCATTAACAATGTTAAGATATAAATAGATCGTTAGGCCACATTGTAATAAATTTGAAGTTTTGATAGCTAATTAATACTTTTAAACTTTTAGAATATAAGCATAAATGGCCCAAACCTAAAGGAGTGTCTCTATAATTTTTCTAAAATATAAAAGATCCATCTAATCCAATGATTTTATATAGAAATTAGTGGCAAGACTATAATAAGCATATCTAACATGGATGCAACCACACCAATCCCTGACCCCCACATAGAGCTAATAGGTGAGCAATGTTGAGCCAATAATATATAGCAACGATTTTTATTAGCCTTGGGGCTACCAATAAATTAGGTCAGATTTGAGTATGCTTAACTCTAGCCTGACTTGGTTTCACATTCAAGTCATGATTTTGGAATAGGTTGAGTTAGTTTGGGTCTATAGAAAGGATTTTAGATCCAATAAATCATTAAGATCGGGTCGGGGTACAGCATAAACCAGACCTAATCAGAAATATTAGATTTGCAATTTAAGTCGAGTACCTAACTATACTTTGATAGCAGAAATATAGCAATTAATAACTAAACATAAAATTATTAAAAAATAAAAAACAAAAAGTGCCAACTTAAAATTATCTTTTTCTTCAAAAACCTAATTTTTTCCAAGTACTCGATCATTCTCAAGTTTAAAAGCTATGATTTTTAAAATATATTGACATACTTGAGGCATTACATATAAAAACCCATCAAAATAAACAAAAAATATAAATATTTAAATTTAAATGAATGAAAATATATGAAAGAAGATGTGGTTGTTGAGATGGAAAAAAAAAAAAGTTTAAATAAAAGTCCATTCAATGAATCAGGAACAATGATTAGAGTAAAAGAGAGAAGTTTGTTTGATTCCAACTTTTGGATTATATGGGATTAGGTTAGGGTCGAGTAAGGCCCATTTTTGTTAACCCAAATGGGTAATTCTTTCCACACCACCTGCGATGTAAAAAATCATGCATGGAGCACACCGCATAATCCAATTGGTCCACGTAGCGCCCTTGTGGCGTGACGTGATATATATCACTTCGCATCCAATTCTAGACATCTGAAGGCATAAAGAAAATGGAGATGGTATGCCGTTCCATCATTGAATATATTTAATGCACATCATAGTCTGCTTTTTAACTTTAATATGATGAAAATATCCTTTTTCTCCAAGATGAAGTATTTTTACTATTTAACAATCAGATTGAATATTTCAAATGCTATTCTTCTTTTTCTTTTTTCTTATTTTGTTGAGCTTCTGCTTAAGCATCTAGATATCTAAGATTTAGTCTGCAATGAGAATTATGCATTCAAACTTGTTGGCTAGTATTTAGATAATATTATCCATCCAATCAATATATCCTATCTATCGGTAAAATGCCATATGTAGATCCTTTAATATATGTTTTTCATAGTTCTTTTAATACAATAGCTTCTTTGATGATTAAACAAAGTTAATGCATTAGATAGGTTCAAATAAAGTTTTCTTTTCAGTTCTAAATATAGCATGTCATATGATTTTTTTTTGGAAAGTCATACAATAAGTCAGGATATCATGATTTCCATCCATGATAGTTTTTGACAATATTAGAACACCTAAGATCAAAATAATGGCACTATAAATACATATTATAATGTTGTATGTTAAAATTATTACATCCTATAGGTAAAATACATTCTAAAAATAGTTTTGATAATATTATGATATTCTATATCAAAATTATGACATCCTGCAGGTAAAATATCTCTCAAGTATATTTTTTAATATTTTCATGATATATTGAATTAAAATTATGATATTTTATATTAAAAGTATGATATCATATATGTAAAACATCTTTCGAAGATAGTTTTGATAATATTCTCACATACTAAATCATAAATATGACATTATAGATTAATATTATAATATTTTATAGCTAAAACGTATCTCAAGTATATTTTTTCATATTTTTATGATATCCTAAATCAAAATTATGATATTTTATGTTAAAATTATGACATCCTGTATGTAAAATATCTTTCAAAGATAGTTTTGATAATATTATGATATCCTATATCATAAATATTATATTATAGATTAATATTATGACATTTAGCTTGTAGGTAAAACATCTCATCAGTATACTTTTTGATATTTTTATGATATTATGAATCAAAATTATGATATTCTAGATCAAAATTATGATATTCTATAGGTAAAATATCGTTCAAAGATAGTTTTAATAATATTATAACATACTAGTTTAAGATTATGATGTCATAATTTTAACCTACAACATCATAATTCTTCGTTCAAAAATATTTTTCATAGTAGAATGCCATAATTTTAATCTATAATATCATAATTTTAATATAAAATATTATAAGTCTATTTTATTGATATTTTTTATGGTAGAATGTCATAATTTTAACCTATAATATCATAATTTTGACATCAAATATCATAATTTTTCATCCATGGATATTTTCTATGATAAATTATCATAATTTTAACATATAATATTATAATTTTGATCAAGATATCATAATTTTATGATAAGATATCATAATTTTAATCAATAATATCATAATTTTGATCCAAGATATCATAATTTTTCGTTTAAAAAATTTTTCTATGGTAGGATGTTATAACTTTAAGCTATAATATCATAATATTGATTAAGAATTCTAAAATTCTATGTTTATAATTTTTTTTACAGAATATCATAATTTTAATCTATAATATCATAATTTAGATCCAGAATATAATAATACTTCATTCGAGAAGAATGTCATAATATTAATCTAGAATATCATAATTTTGATCTAAGATGTCATAAAAATATTAAAAAATATAATAAAAGATATTTTACCTATAGAATATCATAATATTAATCTAGAATATTATAATTTTGATCTAAGATGTTATGATATTATCAAAATTATCTTTAAAAAATATTTTACCTACAGGATGTCATAATTTTAATATATAATATTATAATTATGTATTTATGAATATTTTCTATGGTAACCTATAATATCATAATTTTGACATAAAATATAATAATTTTTCATCCGTAAATATTTTTTATGATAAAATATCCTAATTTTAACCTATAATATCAAAATTTTGATCAAAATATCAGAATTATAATATTTGAGAATATTTTTTCTAGTAGAATATCATAATTTTAACCTATAATATCATAATTTAAATCTCATAATTTTAATCTACAAATATCTATGAATACAGAATTATGATATTCTAAATCAAATTATAATATTATAAGTTAAATTTATAACATTCTATCATAAAAAATATTCTTAAATATAGAATATGATATTTTATATTAAAATTATAATATTATAGATTAAATTTATGATATTCTGTCATAGAAAATATACTCAAATATAGAATTATGATATTATGAATCAAAATTATTATATTATAAATTAAATTATGACATTCTACCATAGAAAATGTACACGAATATAAAATTATAATATTATACATTAAAATTATAATATTGTAGGTTACAATTATGATATTCTACTATAGAAAATTTTCTCAAATAAAAAATTATAACATCTTAGTCAAAATTATGATATTATAGATTTAAATTATGATATTATGTTATAGAAAATATTTATGGATGAAAAATTATAATATTCTATGTTAAAGTTATGATGTTATAGGTTAAAATTATGTCATTTATAGAAAATATCTTTGAATAAAGTATTATGATATCCTAGATTAAAATCATGATATTATAAATTAAAATTATAATATTCTGTTAAAAAAAATTTTGAATGAAGAATTATGATATTCTGAATCAGGATTATGATATTATAGGTTAAAATTATAATATTCTGCCATAAAAAAAATATTCATGAATGCAAAATTATAATATTGTAAATCAAAATAATGATATTATAGGTTAAATTTATGATATTCTGTTATAAAAAATATCATCAAACGTAGAATTATGATATTCTAAATTTTATATTAAAATTATTATATTCTATCATAGAAAATATTCGAAAACATAGAATTATGATATTCTAGATCAAAATTATGATATTATATATTAATATTATAATATGCTACCATAGAAAACATCTATGAATGCAAAATTATGATATTTTATATCAAAATTATGATATTGTAGGTTAAAATTATGATATTCTACCATAGAAAGCATCCTCAAATGGAGAATTATGATATTATATATTAAAATTATGATATTATATCATAGAAAATATCTATGAATAAAAAATTATAATATTTTATGTCAAAATTATAAAATTATAGGTTAAAATTATGACATTCTATCATAAAAAATATTAATAAAGTAAAATTATGATATTTTGCATCAAAATTATGATATTATAAGTTAAAATGATGACATTCTAGTATGTAAAATATTTTCGAATGAAGAATGATGATATCTTAGTCAAAATTATGATATTATAGATTAAAATTATGATATCATTATCTTGAATTAGAATGTTATAATATTGTCAAAACTATCTTTGAAAGACGTTTTACCTACAAAATATCATAATTTTAATTTAGAATATTATAATTTTGATCCAAAATATCATAAAAATATCAAAAAATATATTTAGAAGATGTTTTACTTATAATATATCATAATATTAATTTATAATATCATATTTATGATATAGAATATTATAATATTATCAAAACTATCTTTAAAAGGCATTTTACATACAGGATGTTATAATTTTAACATAAAATATCATTATTTTGATCCTAGATATTATAAAAATATTAAAAAAATATAATTTAGAGGTACTTTACCTGTAAGATATTATAATATTAACTTATAATATCATATTTATGATCTAGTATGTGATAATATTATCAAAACTATTTTTGAAAAGTATAAAATATCATAATTCTGATTCAGGATATCATAAAAATATAAAAAAATATATTTTAAAAATGTTTTATCTTTAGGATGTCTTAATTTTGATATAGGATGTCGTAATATTATTAAAATTATTTTTAAAATATGTTTTACTTATAGAATATCATAATTTTAATATACAATATCATAATATGAATTTATAATATCATTATTTTGATCTTGGATGTCCTAATATTATCAAAAACTATCCTAGATAGAAATAATCATGACATCCTGACTTACTATATGATTGTCCCAAAATATTTATATGACATGCTATATTCAAAACTGAAAAAAAAACTTTATTTGAATCTATCTAATGCATTAACTTTGTTTAACTATTAATAAAAGCTATTATATTAAAAAAATTGCAAAAAAATATATCAAAGATCTACATATGGCATTTTACTTAATAAGTAGGATATGTTAGATGGATAATATTATCTAAATGTTAACCAAAAAGCTTGAATACATAATTTTTGCAGTAGACTAAATCTTGGATACCCAAATACTTAAACAAAAGTTCAACAAAATGAGAAAAAAAAATAAGAAAAGAGTAGCATTTGAGATATTCAACATAACTGTCAAATAGCAAAAATATTTTATCTTAGAAAAGAAAAGATATTTTTGTCATGTTAAAATTAAAAAGTAAATTATGATGTACATTAAATATATTCAATGATAGAACGACACACCACCTCCATTTTTTTATACCTTTAAATGCCTAGTTGAATGTGAAATGACATATATCACGTCATGCTACGTGAATGTGAATATGTACATATATCACGTGCACCTGAAATCTGCATCAAATTTTTTGAACCTTCTCACAGATCTTCAATAGGCAATATATATTACCCATGCAAACTTATGAACTATTTTCTTAATTCAAATAATAGTAAAAGTGCACGTAAGCCTAAACCATGTCATTGTACCACACACCCCATACCGCGACAAAACTCTCCAATCTGAAGCACTAAAAAATGCTCAACTACAAACCTAACTCAAAAAACGACAAAGAAAAAAAAAAAAACATGCTGCCCACATAACATATCCTGTCACTTTTTACAACTTGATTTTACCACCTTAAATTATCAAAATGAGAACAAAACATGCAGCCCAATGGAAAAAATTGAAATTTGCCAAAAAAACATTGCCAAAAAATCTGCAACTCCTTCCAAAGGTTGGATACACGAAAACAGGCATCTGACAAATTAAGAACCAAGCTCACCAATATCAAATAACCTCCACCAACTACACAATTCAATAGCTCAAAAATATTTTTAAGATAATAAATTACTTTGGAAAATTCAATTTTTAACTCTTTAAATCCCTTTTTAATTCATATGATATTATTTTTACCTTCCTCAAACATATTTCATTAAGTTAAGATAATTTTACTTACTCCAATTTACAAATTAAATTTATTTCATTTCTATATATATTATTTCAGCTTAAAATAAAGAAATAAAATATGGTAAATATTTATTGACTTATTTTGATTACCTTATTTTATTTACATGTCCTACACATGCAAATTTAACTATTATGAATTTTATTAAAATGGTCCAATGTGGGGGAGAGCTTTCCTTTCAAATTCAAATCTTATTAAAAAATCATTTTGAGCTTCAAAACCAAACACTACATTAAAAAATCTCAACGATTAACAATCTCAAATTGCATTAATGCTAAGCATCATAAGCAACAAACCTTTTAAAATAAAACAACACTTTCAAGAGAATTATAAACTTTCTTTCAATAATAAAAAAATTCCCAAAAAATATTCAATCTTTTTCGAAAAATAAATAAACCCAAACTATGGAAGAATATTCAAAATCTCAGAATACTATTATACCTATAATATTATATATAAATAATTTAAAATATTATTTTAAATTAACAAAATAAATTTTTTAAAAAAAAATACAAATTAAATATTTTATAATAATAATACTCTAAAGTATTAAAAACCCACAAAATTAACCATATTTATTTAAAAATAATTAAAATAATTTTTAAATATTTTAAAAAAAAAAAATAATTATTTTTAAAAAATCTTTAAAAAAATACCATAAAAAACATATAAAATAATTATTAATTTTAAAAATATTATTTATTATATTTAATAAAAAATCAAACATAAGAAAATATAATAAACTGGATTTAATCTCAACATCTCAGATAATTTAATTATGCTAGTATATACCAAAATATTTTTTTTAAATAATAATAACAAAATAATTATATATTAATAAAAAAAATTAAAAATAAAAAATAAAAATAAAAGAGATAAGAGAAAAAATATTTTTTAAAAAAAAATATTTTTTTAAAAAATAAAATATTATAAAAATAAAAATAATATTTTTTAAAAAATACTAATTTATTATTATTTTAAAGATAACATATCATTTTAAATTTTAAAATAATAATATATTAATTTATTTTTTAAAAAAAATAATTTTTATTTTTTTTAAAAAAAATATTTCAATCCATTGGATTAGATTAGATTAAATTTAACAAATTATCCGCAAATAGAGCACGATACTCTTTCGATTTAAAAGCCAAATCTCTACATTTAATAGCCTTCAAAAGTTTAGAAAAAGTATGAAAAAAAGGGAGAGTGCGAGAGTACGATCGGAATCGAATATTGCCAAAAGAAAAGATAAGTCGTGGTGGGGCATGGGAAATACATCGACACGAAAAAAATATGAGAATAGAAAAAAAAGAAAATAATAATAATAAAAATATTATTTTGTAAAAAAATAAAAAAAAGAAAAGAATTAGTGGTGGCACCGACGATTCCGATAGAGGCACTAGGGGGTGCGATCGGGATCGATATTTGCTGAGAGAGAAATAGAAGATGTAGGACAGTAGAGAATAACCAATGGAACGGAGAAGGTACAAGAAGAAAAGATAAATAAAATGATTATTTTAAAATTAAAAAAAAATAATTTAAAAAAAAATAGGGAAGAGATAAGAGATGAAAAATATTTTTTTAAAAAAAATATATTATTTTTCAAAATAAAATATTATAAAAATAATAATAATATTTTTAAAAATGCTAATTTATTATTATTTTAAAAATAATATATCATTTTTTTTAATTTTAAAAATAATAATATATTGATTTACTTTTTAAAATATAATAATATTTTTATTATTTTTTTTAAATAATATGTTTCTAAATTTGGATCGATCTATTGGATCAAATTAGATTAAATTTAATAAATTATCCATAAATAAAGTACGACACTCGATCGATTTGAAAGCAAAATCTCTACTCTTCAAAAGTTTGGAGAAAGTATGAAAAGAAATAAGGAGGCGGGGGTGCAATCAAAATTGATGTTTGTCAATAGAGAATGTGAGCCATGGTGGGGCAGCAGAGGGTGGGGCAGAATCGATGGACACGAAGAAGGTATGAGAACAAGAACAAAGAAGAAAAATAATAATAAAATATTATTTATAAAAAAAATAATAAAAAAAAAGAAGAAAATTTTTCTTTCTTTCTTCATTGGCGACACCGACGATGGCGATACCGACTGGAGCATCGAAGGATGCGATCAAAATCAACATTTATCGATAGAAAAAGAAAGCGATGGTGGAACCGCAAAAGGATGAGGTAGCACCGACGAACGCAAAAAAGATATAAGAGAAAGAGGAGCGGGGGTATGATTAAGATCGATATTTGCAAAAAAAAAAAAAAAAAACCATGGTGAGATGATAAGAGAGTGTGGCAACACTAGTAGGTGCGTAAAAGATATAAAAACAAGAAGAAAAAAAAAATCTTATTTAATAAAATAATAAATATATATATAATATATAATAAATAAATATTAAAATAAAATATTAAAAAAATTAAAAATATTTATTATATATATTTATTATTATAAAATTTTAATTAATACAGACCATAATTATCCATCTTGCATAACGCACGGATCTCCAACTAGTATATATATATAACAATACTCTATGGAGAAGTATTATGGTATTGCCACCTTAACATCTCAGATGATTTTAATTATACCATATGAATTATTATTTTATTATCTATAATAATAATTTAAATATTATTTTTAAATAATAATAATTTAATAATTTAATAAAATTTAAAAAATATATTTTTTTAAAAAAATAAAAAATGAATAAGAGACGAAATTTTTTTTAAAAATTGTTATTTTTAAATAATAAAATATTAAAAAATAAAAATAATATTTTTTAAAAAATATTAATTTATTATTATTATAAAAAGATATCATATTATTTTTTAATTTTAAAAATAATAATATATTAATTTATATATTTTAAAATAATATTTTTATTATTTTTTTAAAATAATATATTTCGAGATCTGAATCGATTCATCATAGATCAAACCTAATAAATTATCCATAAATAAAATAGTATTTCATCAATTTGAAAGCCAAATCTCTATATTTAATAACCTCTGAAAGTTTAAAAAAAATATGAAAAAAAATGAGAAGACAAAAATGCGATCAAAATCAATATTTGCCGAGAGTGAAAAAGAGCCATAAAAAATATCAAATATAAAAAATATTTGCCGAGAGTGAAAAATATAAAAAGATGCAACAATACCGATAGACACATAAAAAATATAAAAATAAATAAATAAATATATATATATATAATAAAATATTATTTTATAAAATAATAAAAATCATATATATATATATATATATAATAAATAAAATATTAAAATAATTAAAAATATTTATTATAAATATTTTTTATTAAAAAATTTTAATAATTATAAATCGTAATTATCTATTCGGCACAACGTTGGAGTTAACCTTAAAAATAACATGCACTGAGATGACAGCCGCCTCATGTCAGCTCCAGTGCATCTGCCCACAGTTTAGGAACCCAGATTACACTACTTGCAGGTGTCAAATACCGTGTAAGCCATGAGAGCCAGGAGATGCAATCCATGCAACCTGAAAAAAAGAACAACCCTGATCAAAGCATGCCACACCCAAACTTCGACTCCGGCATGCTCAAGAATCACAAAAGAGCAATTCCCAAGTCTCCCTCATCGATCCGCCAACCCAAAAAAAACCTACTACTTGTTTAAAACTAGAGTTCATCCATTCGTCCAAATTACAAAAAGCCAAACATATAGCTGTGCCAGATTAATTAGAAACTAAACTCCCAAATTGCAAGAGCTCAACATAAATTTGCCCAGATTAATATCTGCAAAAGAGCAATTATTCTTGCATGCACGGTAAAACTGAAGTTCTATTTCGACAGTGACATATGCAATGGCAGCACTTGATAGGGTGGGTTATGCAAGAAGGATTAGGCCGGAAAAAGGAATGAAGAAACAAAGCAGGCCAAATTGGACGAGAATAGCTCCTCATAAATACAAGAAAGATAAGCGGACGTAAGGAAAATGTCATTAGTCAACTAAGCTTACTTGTCAACATCTAACACATTCAAAACCATCAGCATAAAATCAGCTCAGAAAATAATAATAATAATAATAATAAAGATGTATAATTAGGGCCTTCACAAAATTTCAGAAAACTGCCATCTACTCATCTTGATCTGCAGGCGTATAACTTTGCTACCGTTGTAGCTTTATATAGCCCTCAATTGATCTTGGGTTTCGGCCTCCTTGGTCTTAGAACAAACCAGAGAATTGCAAAAACCACCAAAAATGCAGGGATCGTGGTCAGGTCAAATTCTACATCAACTTTCTTTTCTCGTGTGCAATGAATAGGATGCAGCGTGGCAATGGTGGAATTCACAACATGTGTAAACCTGCAAAAAGTAAGCAGTTCCAAGCAAACATCAATCTCATTCAGCAACAACCATTACCACTACTTCCCCATTAGCATCTGTTTAGATGGTTGAGCCTAAAATCCTATGGTCCAACCATCATAAACATTGGATGATAGGCTGAGTTAGGCCTATGTTGACTACTAGTTTGGACTATATTTTCAATGGGCTGGCCCAAATCCCGTAGGAAGAAAAATGATAATGACCAGCTGAGGTCTTTTTTTTCCTCCCATGGTGTTCGGACCAACCCACTCAAAATGTTGTCCAAGATGGTTATAGACACAAGCCTAGCCCAGCCTATAATTCAATAATTTTAGTGGTTATACCAGTCTAACCCACAAATCCCATAAGATTCTGGGCCCAACTATCCAAATAGACCCTAAGAGTATCAAAGCTTCCTGAGGGCATAATGCATGAAAATAGCATACAAACAACTCAAGACCAACGGAACTGATGGATGCATGTTATCAATAAATGAATCTAAGCCTTATCATCATCTCCAACCAGAAGTATAAGCAAACATGGGGCCAAGATGGCGGTAGCCATAAAAATTAACCACATGCAAAAGGGATAGGGAAAACAGAAGATCACTCTGAGCAAGCAAAGAACACAATGCAGAGAATCCACAAAGTTCCATCAAGACAGGTCAGAAAGCTGATAATCTAGTAAGAAGCAGCTAGGATCCAAAAAACCTAATAAATTGAACGGTCAAAAGAAACTATCGCTCTTCAAGCAAAATCAACTCTGAAGCACAAAAACCATGTATCACCAATCTGTGATACATAACCTTGATACAAAGTTTTTGAATTGCATGTTTCTGATTTTGGAAAGCAGGAGTCCCCAACATCATCAAGACCAATACATGAAGGTAAACTATTGTTGGTAATCCTTTACAGCACTCATAACTGACCAGTACTCCTTTCAAAGGCCAATACACAAAGTCCACTTCCAAGGTCCCTCCGATGCCCACGTCCATCTCTAGGTAGCTCAATCATGGTGTTTTCCCAAATCCATCTTGAACAGAAGTCAACTTCCTGTATTTATGTTGAATGTTCAAAGCAACATCTACCATCAAGACAGAACAAAAGCCCTTGGGATGGTGTTTAACACAACTAGATCATCCATGGGTTGATGTTAATGTTGCATGAATGGTAGAAGAGGAGTCAGGTTGGACGCTACTACGGTTAGGGTTGTTAGTGAGTTAAGCGGAGCAATATAAGACCATACTCAAACCAATACTTGAATTTCGAATCCATGGCTTCGGTAGATGTCCCGAACTCACTGAATCAAGTATTGATCTAGCAGAATAAGGTTGAATTCGATGACCCCAAACAAATCCAATTAGCACTGGCTAAAAGTATACCCATTAAATTAGACTCAACGAAAAGTCCAAATACATAGGGACTTGACCAACCCAACAAATCAACATCTAGGTCTACATCACAGACTTGAAAAAACAAAATTAGCTTAGATTGGAGCAAGATGGATCTAGGACTGACCTGCATCCTAGTTATAGGGTGTTAGATTACCCTAAGTCCAAATTAAGATTCAAAAATATGGCATACAAGTTTGAATGAGGACCAGAATTGCCTAAAAATAAGCCAACTTGACCTTGGTTAGCTTGTATTGGACCGGTCTAAATTGGTGTTGGGTCATGTGGAATCAAATAAGCTATCACTCATTAAGTGAGGTTTGTCAGGCAGGTATTTCTGGATACCCGACCCATCCCAAACCCTAATAAGACCCGTTTAGCATATCCTATAGGGTTTGCGACAGATTTGTAATTCAAAATCAAAACCCGAACGGGTTTGGGATTTACCACTTGGGTACCTACTATATAAAGCCTTAGCCAACGTCTAAGCTTTCCTATTCGGCCGCTCCAAGCGTCCCACCTAATTAAGACTCCTGAGGATGGAAAAAACAACAGAAAAACCTGAGGAAAACAAAGGAAAAATCAAGGAAAACAAAGAAAATCGGAAAAATCGAAAGGTAAGACCTTTTCCCATAGGGGTTGATCAGTATTTGTTCTTTTCCCTTCTTATTTTTTTTTCATTTCATACTTTCTTCAAAGATCTGCAGGAAAGGAGAGCACCTAAGGGAGATCAGAGGGGTTTCTTAGGTTCCCATTGTGGTTTTTCCACCAGCATATGGGATTTCGTGGGAGTTGTGGCAGAGTGAGTTGGTCCCTTGAGGTTTTGAGAGCTTAATTGGTAGAAGCATGATATTTTGTTTGATTTGGGGGATTTTTGATCGAAAGGCTCCAAGCCTCTCACCCAATTAAGACTCCTGAGGACAGAAAAAACAGAGGAAAAATGGTGGGAAAACAAAGAAAAATCATGGAAAACAAAGGAAAATTGGAAAATTGAAAGGTAAGACCTTTTTTCACATAGATTCATCATTTTTTTTTGGCTTCCTTTTCTTTTCGTTTCATTCTATTGGGCTAGGCTTTGGTCAAGAAGCCTCAAAAGTATGTCAAGTCAGGAGGGTCAAGATAGAAAAGGTTACAATTTTAGCTTGATCCAACATACTATTAGGGTATATCCACAACTGCGGAACATGGATCACCCGTCCAAGATCACCTGTAGGAGATATGGCATCACCTATTGCTATGGAAAGATAGAAGAAGACAAACGAACACAATCATATACGTGGTTCGGCCCAAGTGCCTAAATCTATGGGACATGCAATGCTTCACTAGCGAGAAAGAATAATAAAGGAAATACAATCTCAACTCTCCAACCCTCTCTCAAAATCCAGAAGCACTCACCCATACAATACTCTCAAAGTAATCCCAAGAAGATCTACAGAAGCTACAAGATGCTCTGCCCTCACAGCCTCCTCGCCGGATGCTATGCACCTGATGCTTCTCTCTCTTGTGTGCTGCACGTGCTCAGCGCTCTGCCAAGCTCCTTTCGACAGCTGCCTGAGCCTCTCTACGTGCCTCTCATAGCACACGCGCCACCTCTTCACAGCACCTCAACCCTTTAAATAGGATGAGAATCCTCTTCTCAATAGTTCACAGGAGTCCTAATAGGACTCGTTCTCCTAATATGAGTCAAACATTTCCTTGATAGAATCTTGGAATATTTTTCAATCTTTAAATCATGACTGCAACCCTCCATAACTGCTGGATCCTGTGGTCCACGCGCAACTCCCGTAGACCCCTTGGATTAATCATAATTTGAGTCCAAAGAGAAAAAATCTAGTCGTGTTCTGTTCGCCTCCGTTGAGCCGGCTCGATCAGAGATCAAGCTAGCTCGACTGCGTCTCGTCCGGACTCCTGCTGTCTGTCTGCCTGAGAGAGCCGGTTCGGCTGTAGTTCGAGCCGGCTCGACCGCGTATCAAAACCGACCCGACTGTTGTGCTGAAAACTGATTCTCTTCTTGTTGTGGATCGAATTCAAGGCGTCAAATCCTAACAATTTTCACCTCAACTCGACATTCGGCCTCCACCTGACTTTGAGAGCTTGTGATCCATCTCGCCCCCATGCCCTAGGGCACACCTGCTGATCATGGATGGGCAAGCGTAGGAGTCGAGCTAGACCGCTCGATCCCATCTCCGTCATGAGCTGTGTCCACTTTGACCAAAGACCTGCTCGGAGAATTCTCTTGCGGCAATAAAAACTTCACTCTACGATGTCACCTCTCGTCCTCCCGAATCTCCTGCCTCGTGCCCGATCCATCTCCACCTGGAGCTCCACATTGCACTGGGCTTCCTCTGGCACCTGAAGCTCCACCTCGCACTGGACTTCCCGCCAGATAGTAATGTCCTCTTGTCTTCTTCTTCCCCTTCAATATCATCCTATTGCCGCGCATGACCTTCAGGATTCCATCACCAGCTATCCACCTATAGCCGTTTGAATTCAGTCTGCTTACTGAGATAAGATTTCGCCTAAAATTGGGTATGTATCGGACCTCCCCCAATCTTCTTACTGCATCATCATGTGTCTTCCAACTAATCGTCCCGATGCCTCTGATCGCACAGCTCGATCCATCTGGCAGATAAGCAGTGCCCTCACTGCTCTCTAGGGAGTCAAACTACTTTCTATAATAAACATGATATGTGCATGCAGAATCTAAAATCCACTGCTGAAAAAAACTAGATACCTCATCAGATATCTCTAGAACATCATCCACTGACTCGCTACTGGCCGTCACTGCAGTCGCCCTCGTCCGATCCTTAAATTGTGGGCAATTCATGACTCGATGCCCCAACTCGTTGCACCTGTAGCATATGATCTTGCTAGAATCCCTCGTCTTGGACCTGGATCATCCTCCTCGCGATCCTCTGCCGCTCCGTCTACTGCCTCCTGCTCCTCCAGAAACTGCCAAAACTGAGCTGCCGCCATCTGAGCTCGAAGATGAGTTCTCCTTCCTGAGAATCTCATTCTGAAGTATCGCTGCAGTGACCTTGTCCATCTTGATGGTGCTCTTTTTCATTAAAAGAGCAGTCACCAAGAACTTATACGAAGGGGGGAGCGATGCTAGCAAGACCAATGCCCTGGTCTTCTCCTTGTACATAAGAGCATCTACCTTGATTGTGCCCTTCTTCTAACTTGATCACCACCACAACAACCCTTGGTTGACCTGACTCCTGGCTTTGATACCACTATTAAGGTAGATCCACAACTACGGAACATGGATCATCCACCCAAGATCACTTGTAGGAGATATGGCACCACCTGTTGCTATGAAAAGATAAAAGAAGACAAACGAACACAACCATATACGTGGTTCGGTCCAAGTGCCTACATCCATGAAACATGCAATGCTTCACTACCGAAAAAAAACAATAGAGACGATACAATCTCAACTCTCCAACCCTCTCTCAGGATCCATAAGCACTCACCCATACAATGCTCTCAAAGTAATCCCAAGAAGACCCACAAAAGCTACAAGATGCTCCACCCTCATAGCCTCCTCGCCGAATGCTATGCACCTGTTGTTTATCTCTCTCGCAGGTTGCACGTACTCGACGCTTTGCCAAGCTCCTCTCGACGACTGCCTGAGCCTCTCTACGTGCCTCTCACGCCACACACACCACCTCTTACTCCACAACACTTCAATCCTTTAAATATGATGAAAATCCTTTTTTCAGCAATTCATAGGAGTCCTAACAGGGCTCGTTCTTCTTATATGAGTCGAACATGTCATTAATGGAGTCTTGAAATATTTTCCAACCTTCAGATCATGATCGCAACCCTCCATGGCCGCCAAATCCTGTGGTCCATGCACAACTCTCATAGACCCTTAGATTAATCACAATCTGAGTCCAAACAAAAAAAATCCCATTATTCTATTAACCTCCGTCAAGTCGGCTCGGTTAGGGATCGAGCTGACTCGACTGCGTCTCGCTCGGACTCCTATCTATCTACCTGAAAGAGCCGGTTCGGCTGTGGTTCGAGCCGGCTCGATCTCAATCCGAGCTGGCTCGACCGTGTATCAGAACCGGCCCGACTGCTGTGCTGAAACTGATTCTCTTCTTGCTGTGGGTCGAATTCGAGACGTCAAATCCTAACACATACCTCATACAACCATTGCCACACATAATGATGACTACACAAATGTAATACTTTCGTATACAGCTCAACTACATTCAATTATGCCTTAATTCCAAACTAGGATCAGCTACATGAGTTCTTTTCCTCCATTCCACTCTATTTTGGGCCACACTTTCTGAAAGATGTAGCCATATTAAGTCATTACTATTCCATCCCATGTGATTTTCAATCTACCTCTACCTCTCTTTCCTTTTTCATATATCAAATCACTCCATACTGACACATCCCTCGGTCTATCTTGTATATATCCAAACTATTTGAATCATCCTCTCAATTTGTCCTCAATTGATGCTATCTCTACCTTTCTACGAATGGCCTCATTTCTTATTCTATCTTTTCTTATAATAACATATATCCATCTCAACATTCTCATTTTGACTACACTCATTTTGTTCATATGTTGTTTTCTAACCATCCAACTTTCTATGCTATAATATATAACTGGTTGTATAGATATCCTATAATTTTTTTTCATCAATTTGTCAAGTATCCTACGATCATATGATATCCTAGATGCACTTCTCTATTTTATCAAGATTGCTTTAGTCCTATGGATAACATCCTTTTCAATCTTTCCTTATGAATAATCAATATTAAATACCTAAAACAATCACTCTTAGGAACATTATGATCCTCAATTTTCACTCGACCTTCATTTCTATTTATAGTTCTACTAAGCTGCATACAATATATGCCGTCTTGAACTTAACCTTAAAACCTTTAGATTTTAATAAAACCCTCCATAATTCCAATTTACAATTGACTCCAATCCTATTGTCATCCACTTAGATTATATCATCTGCATATAGCATGAATCAAAAAATATCATCCTAAATATGCCTAATAAACTCATCCATAACTAGCACAAAAAGGTAAGGACTAAGAACAAATCCCACATGTAAAAACTATTGCATTTGGAAACTTTCTAGTATTACCATTAGTAGCTCTTACATCAGTAATCACCCATTGTAGATGTCCTGAACCATATTTATATATCAAAAGAAACTCCCCTTTTTCCTAGCACCCACCATAGGATTTCACTAAAAACTCTCATCATATGCTCTCTAAATCAACAAAAGCTATATAAAGATCTTGTCTCTTTTCTCTATATTTCATCATCAACCTCCAAAGAAAAAAAATAGCCTTTATAGTCCACATTCCATGCATAAAACCAAATTAGTTCTCTGATATTTTAGTGCCACACCTCAATCTATGCTCAATCACTCTCTCACAAAATTTCATAGTATAGCTCATCAATTTGGTACCAAGATTAAACAATTTAAAATATCATCTTTATTCTTAAAAATTGGTACCATAATGCTCTTCATTCAATCAGCATCTTCTTGGTCTTAAAAATTTAATTAAACAAATTAGTCAACCAAGTTACTTCTACATCTCCAAAACACTTATAATCCTCCATAAAGATTCCAACAGGTCTAACCGCTTTCGTGTTTTCATCTTTTTCATAGCCTCCTTTATCTCGGATACTCTAATTCCACATGCATAATTAATATTTTTATCCTCAATAGAACTAGTAATGCATCTTAAATCATTTACATGACTTCTATTAAATAGCTTATCAAAATAACTCCATCTTTTAATAATCTCATCCTCCTTATTCAAGATTTTTTAATTTTTATCATTAATGCATTAAACCTGTTGGGGATAAATCCCGCTCCTGCCGAAGCCCGGCCCGACGCTCAGCATAATGTAACCAGCAGCCGCAGAAGAGCTCCGGCAGACGGGCTTCGGCCGAACTCCCAGCGGCCGAGCTTCTTCCAGCAGGTCGAACTGGTCAGCTTCCAAGCTTCTTCCGGACTCCCAGCGTCGAGACCGAGCTTCCTTCAGACTCCCACGACCGAACTCCTTCGGACCGACTCCAAGCGGCCGAGCTTCAACGAAGTCCTCTCAGCGGCCGAACTCTTTCGGACTCCCACGGCCGAACTCCTTCGGACCGACTCCAAGCGGCCGAGCTTCAACGAAGTCCTCTCAGTGGCCGAACTCCTCAGCGGACGAGCCTTAGCCGAACCAACCAGCAATCGAAGTCCTTCAATCGGGCCTCAGCCGAGCTTCTTCGGGCCTCTCAGCGGTCGAACTCCTCGGCAACCGTCCCTCGGCCGAACTCTACAGATAACCGACCCTTCGGCCAGCCGAACTCTACAGATGGCCGACCCTTCAGCCAGCCGAACTCCCCATGCCTTCCCTTCTGCCGGACTCTCCTACGAGATGAATTATCGCCATCAGTCTGCGACAGGCGACGAAACCAGACGACATGGCTACCACCTCTGGCAACGCCACTCCCTGACGACGCCTTCCTCTCCGTACCGAACTCCATGCGGCCCACGACTTGCCAGTATGGCCATCACCGACCGTCTGACGACGCCATCCTCTCCGTACCGAACTCCATGCGACGGTATGGCTGTCGCCATCAACTAAGCTCCGCCTATAAAGGACCCTCCAGATACGCCAAGGCTAAGCTCTCTGAACTCTCGACTCTCTAAGCTCTCCTCCTCATCTC
The DNA here is from genome assembly GCA_006176705.1 of Cocos nucifera. Taxonomy (NCBI): domain Eukaryota; kingdom Viridiplantae; phylum Streptophyta; class Magnoliopsida; order Arecales; family Arecaceae; genus Cocos; species Cocos nucifera. The sequence goes on along the minus strand of QRFJ01002045.1, from coordinate 61,516 downwards.
TAAGCTCCGGAACTCATTCCGAGCACTCCATTCCTGTTGGCTGGAAACTAACTTGACCGTCGGAGGGTCCTGTCGGAGCCACCCCCCACCGGTTCCGGACGGGACTTCGTTTTGCAGGTCCCCGACGGCGACCTCAGTGGCCTCGACTCCGGCGACCTCCGACGAAGACGGATTTCTGCACCAACAGATTGGCGCTAGAGGAAGGGCCTGAACCTTCGAGGTTCCCTTGTTCTTAAAGGAGTGCTCGGCGACGATCTCTCTCTCTCCGGAGATCCGTTCTTCCTCACTAGAGTCCTCTCCCGAAGAGAAAGTGCCTCGAGAGCTTCGACTCGGCGACCGGCTCCCGTTGCAGCCCTGGCAGCCCAGGCTCCACCCGAAGCCACCACAGATGTAGAACAGTTCTGGATGGGTTCGCGGCCCCGCCGAGGTGATACAAGCCGTGCGACAACCTTCGGCGGAGACTTTGCCAGAAAAACCCGAGGAACCGTTCTTAAGGAAGAGCATTCGGGCATGCCAGTCGCCCTTAGGAGAGAAACGGAGAGCAGAAGCTCTTCCGCAGAAGCGGAATGAAGTTCGGCGTAAAAAAGCCGAGCTCCCCAAATCAGAATGAAGTTCGGCGTGAAAAAGCCGATCTCTCCAAAGCCGAATGAAGTTCGGCGGGAGGAAAGCCGATCTCTCCAAAGCCGAATGAAGTTCGGCGTGAAAAAGCCGAGCTCCCCAAAGCGGAATGGAGTTCGGCATAAACGAAGGCGGAGGAAAGTTCTCCCGCGGAATGAAGTTCGGCGGAAGGCCGAACTCCACAGGTCATCATCGAAATGAAGTTCGGCAAGGCCGAACTCTCCCTTTGAAGCTCATCAATGAAGTTCGGCGCAAGTGAGGCCGAACTCCACCATCACAGTAAAGTTCGGTGCAAGCAGTGGCGGAACGAAGTTCTCCCACGAATGAAGTTCGGCATAAGTGAGCCGAACTCCGCAGCAGATCACCCAAATGAAGTTCGGCCGCCCAAGACCTGAAGGACTACGGCCTCCCCAAACGTGCGCGATCGAAGCAAGTAAAGCCCCTACCATCGCGACCACGGCCACGACACTGAGGAATACGTTCAGCTTCAGGAATACGTTCAGCTTCAGGGCGAGATTGAAGAGCTCGCCAAAAAGGGATGGGATAAATTCTTCCGACGCCAGTCTGAAGCGGGAGAAGATCGGCTAAAAGCGCCACCGTAACTAGAAAAGACAAGAAGGTCGGCCGCCTCGCGGCGTCATCAACGCCACCCCGGGGAGGAGCTAGGAGCTAGCTACATCGGCGATCCGCCGTCTCCCAGCGACAAAGTCAAGAGAAGCATGCTCCAAATTAAGGAGGCCAGCATGTAATAGAGGAGGCCGTCTGGATGGGACTCGCTGCCCGAGGGAACTCAAGGAACAACACCCCGACGACCCTCAAACGGAAATGTGCTGCGAGTGGCTTCCCCTCGGTAAAATTCTCCCCTCTCAATAATATTATTTCTGGATGCGAAAACTATGCGATGACAGGGAAGAAGCAGTCGGCCGCGTTAGGAACAGGAGGAGAACCTCGTCCTAACGCGAGCAACAACCTCGGCTAGAGATAAGATCTCTCCCGAGCGACCGTAGTCAACCTCGGCTAGAGATAAGATCTCTCCCGAGCGACCGAGCCAACCTCGGTTAGGAACAGGAGGAGAACCTCGTCCTAACACGAGCAACAACCTCGACCAGAGATAAGATCTCTCCCGAGCAACCACCTCAGCTAGAGATAAGATCTCTCCAGTTCGGCCAGAGATAAGATCTCTCCCGAAAAGCAACGCCGGCCAGAGATAAGATCTCTCCCGGAGTTCGGCCAGAGATAAGATCTCTCCCGAAAAAGCAACGTCGGCCAGAGATAAGATCTCTCCCGGACGGTTCGGCCAGAGATAAGATCTCTCCCGAAAAGCAACCTCGGCCAGAGATAAGATCTCTCCCGAGCAGTTCGGCCAGAGATAAGATCTCTCCGAAAAGCAACCTCGGCCAGAGATAAGATCTCTCCCGAGCAGTTCGGCCAGAGATAAGATCTCTCCCGAAAAAGCAACGTCGGCCAGAGATAAGATCTCTCCCGAACGGTTCGGCCAGAGATAAGATCTCTCC
>QRFJ01002045.1:0-59318 GCA_006176705.1 Cocos nucifera | reverse complement strand
GTTAACACTATTGCATTTGGAAACTTTCTAGTATTACCGTTAGTTAGCTCTTAATCAGTAATTCACCCATTGGTAGATGTCTGACATATTTATATATTCAAAGGGAAACTTCCCTTTCCTAGGACCCACACGATAGGATTCTTCACTTAAAAACTCTCTCATACTGCTCTCTAAATCAACAAAAGCTAATAAGTTTGTCTCTTTCCTATTATTTCTCATCAAACCTCCAAAGAAAAATAGCCTTATTAGTCCACTTCCATAGCATAAAACCAAATTAGTTTCTCTGATATTTTAGTGCCACACCCTCAATCTATGCTCATCACCCCCCCTCTCTCTCACAAAATTCATTAGAAGCTCAATTCATTTGGTACAAGATTAAACAATTTAAAATATCATCTTTTATTCTTAAAATTGGTACCATAATGCTCTTCATTCAATTCTGACATTTCTTGGTTTCTTACAAATTTAATTTAAACCAAATTAGTCAACCAAGTTACTTCTAATCTCAAAATTATATCCTCCATAAAGATTCCAACAGGTCTAACGCTTTGTGTTTTCATCTTTTCATTAGCCTTCCTTATCTCGGAGTACTCTAATTCCACATGCATATTAATGATTTTATATCCTCAATAGAACTATAATGCATCTTAATATTTACATGACTTCTATTAATAGCTTATCAAAATAACCCATCTTTTATAATAATCTCACCTCCTTATTCAAGATTTTAATTTTTATCATTAATGCATTAAACCTGTTGGGATAATCCCGCTCCTGCTAGCCCGGGCACCGACTTTTCAGCAATAATGTTAACCAGACAGCCGCAGAATCGAGCTCCGGCAGACGGGCTATCGGCCGAACTTCCCAGCGGGCCGAGCTTCTTCCAGCAGGTCGAACTTTGGGTCAGCTTCCAAGCTTCTTCCGGACTCCCAAATCCCAGCGTCGAGACCGAGCTTCCTTCAGACTCCCACGGACCGAACTCCTTCGGACCGACTCCAAGCGGCCGAGCTTCAACGAAGTCCTCTCAGCGGCCGAACTCTTTCGGACTCCCACGGCCGAACTCCTTCGGACCGACTCCAAGCAGCGAGCTTCAACGAAGTCCTCTCAGCGGCCGAACTCCTCAGCGGACGAGCCTTAGCCGAACCAACCAGCAACCGAAGTCCTTCAACCGAGCCTCAGCCGAGCTTCTTCGGACCTCTCAGCGGTCGGACTCCTCGGCAACCGTCCCTCGATCGAACTCTACAGATGACCGACCCTTCGGCCAGCCGAACTCTATAGATGGCCGACCCTTCAGCCAGCCGAACTCCCCCTGCCTTCCCTTCTGCCGGACTCTCCTGCGAGATGAATTATCGCCATCAGTCTGCGACAGGCGACGAAACCAGACGACATGGCTACCACCTCTGGCAACGCCACTCCCTGACGACGCCTTCCTCTCCGTACCGAACTCCATGCGGCCCACGACTTGCCAGTATGGCCATCACCGACCGTCTGACGACGCCATCCTCTCCGTACCGAACTCCATGCGACGGTATGGCTGTCGCCATCAACTAAGCTCCGCCTATAAAGGACCCTCCAGATATGCCAAGGCTAAGCTCTCTGAACTCTCGACTCTTTAAGCTCTCCTCCTCATCCGTAAGCTCCAGAACTCATTCCGAGCACTCCATTCCTGTTGGCTGAAAACTGACTTGACCGTCGGAGGGTCCTGCCGGAGCCACCCCCCACCGGCTCCGGACGGGACTTCATTTTGCAGGTCCCGGCGGCGACCTCAGCGGCCTCGACTCCGGCGACCTCCGGCGAAGACGAGTTTCTGCACCAACAGATTGGCGCTAGAGGAAGGGCCCGAACCTTCGAGGTTCCCTTGTTCTTAAAGGAGTGCTCGGCGACGATCTTCTCTCTCTCCGGAGATCCGTTCTTCCTCACTAGAGTCCTCTCCCGAAGAGAAAGTGCCTCGAGAGCTTCGACTCGACGACCGGCTCCCGTTGCAGCCCTGCAGCCCAGGCTCCACCCGAAGCCACCACAGATGCAGAACAGTTCTGGATGGGATTCGCGGCCCCGCCGAGGTGATACAAGCCGTGCGACAACCTTCGGCGGAGACTTTGCCAGAAAAACCCGAGGAACCGTTCTTAAGGAAGAGCATTCGGGCATGCCAGTCGCCCTTAGGAGAGAAACGAAGAGCAGAAGCTCTTCCGCAGAAGCGGAATGAAGTTCGGCGTAAAAAAAAAAGCCGAGCTCTACAAATCAGAATGAAGTTCGGCGTGAAAAAGCCGATCTCTCCAAAGCCGAATGAAGTTCGGCGGGAGGAAAGCCGATCTCTCCAAAGCCGAATGAAGTTCGGCGTGAAAAAGCCGAGCTCCACAAATCAGAATGAAGTTCGACGTGAAAAAGCCGATCTCTCCAAAGCCGAATGAAGTTCGGCGGGAGGAAAGCCGATCTCTCCAAAGCCGAATGAAGTTCGGCGTGAAAAAGCCAAGCTCCCCAAAGCGGAATGAAGTTCGGCATAAACGAAGGCGGAGGAAAGTTCTCCCGCGTAATGAAGTTCGGCGGAAGGCCGAACTCCACCATCACAGTAAAGTTCGGTGCAAGCAGTGCCGGAATGAAGTTCTCCCACGAACGAAGTTCGGCATAAGTGAGGCCGAACTCCGCAGCAGATCACCCAAATGAAGTTCGGCCGCCCAAGACCTGAAGGACTACGGCCTCCCCAAACGTGCACGATCGAAGCAAGTAAAGCCCCTACTATCGCGACTACGGCTACGACACTGAGGAATACGTTCAGCTTCAGGGCGAGATTGAAGAGCTCGCCAAAAAGGGATGGGATAAATTCTTCCGACGCCAGTCTGAAGCGGAAGAAGATCGGCTAAAAGCGCCACCATAACTAGAAAAGACAAGATGGTCGGCCGCCTCGCGGCGTCATCAACGCCACCCCGGGGAGGAGCTAGGAGCTAGCTACATCGGCGATCCGCCGTCTTCCAGCGATAAAGTCAAGAGAAGCATGCTCCAAATTAAGGAGGCCAGCATGTAATAGAGGAGGCCGTCTGGATGGGACTCGCTGCCCGAGGGAACTCAAGGAACGACACTCCGACGACCCTCAAACGGAAATGTGCTGCGAGTGGCTTCCCCTCGGTAAAATCCTCCCCACTCAATAATATTATTTTTGGATGCGAAAACTATGCGATGACAGGGAAGAAGCAGTCGGCCGCGTTAGGAACAGGAGGAGAACCTCGTCCTAACGCAAGCGACAACCTCGGCTACAGATAAGATCTCTCCCGAGTGACCGTAGTCAACCTCGGCTAGAGATAAGATCTTTCCCGAGCGACCGAGCCAACCTCGGTTAGGAACAGGAGGAGAACCTCGTCCTAACACGAGCAATGACCTCGACTGCAGGAGATAAGATCTCCCCCGAGGAAAGCTCGACTGCAGGAGATAAGATCTCCCCTGAGCGCGCACTTCGGCCGCAGGAGATAAGATCTCCCCCGAGCGCGCACTTCGGCTGCAGGAGATAAGATCTCCCTCGAGGGAAGCTCGACCGCAGGAGATAAGATCTCCCCCGAACGCGCACTTCGACCCCGACGCAGGAGATAAGATCACTTCGACCTCGGCTGCAGGAGATAAGATCTCCCCCGAGAGAAGCTCGACCGCAGGAGATAAGATCTCCCCGAGCGCGCACTTCGACCTCGACTGCAGGAGATAAGATCTCCCCCGAGGGAAGCTCGACCGCAGAGATAAGATCTCCCCCGAGCGCGCACTTCGACCTCGGCTGCAGGAGATAAAATCTCCCCGAGGAAAGCTCGGCCGCAGGAGATAAGATCTCCCCCGAGCGCGCACTTCAACCTCGGCTGCAGGAGATAAGATCTCCCCCGAGGAACCTCGGCCGCAGGAGATAAGATCTCCCCCGAGCGCATTCGACCTCGGCTGCAGGAGATAAGATCTCCCCCGAGGAAGCTCGGCTGCAGGAGATAAGATCTCCCCCGAGCGCGCACTTCGACCTCGGCTGCAGGAGATAAGATCTCCCCCGAGGAAGCTCGGCCGCAGGAGATAAGATCTCCCCCGAGCGCGCACCTCGGCTGCAGGAGATAAGATCTCCCCGAGGGAAGCTCGACTGCAGGAGATAAGATCTCCCCCGAGCGCGCACTCGGCTGCAGGAGATAAGATCTCCTCGGCACCTTCGCAGGAGATAAGATCTCCCCCGAGGGAAGCTCGGCTGCAGGAGATAAGATCTCCCCCGAGCGCGCACTTCGACCTCGGCTGCAGGAGATAAGATCTCCCCCGAGGGAAGCTCGGCTGCAGGAGATAAGATCTCCCCCGAGCGCGCACTTCAACCTCAGCTCGGCCGCAGGAGATAAGATCTCCCCCGAGCGCGCACTTCGACCTCGGCTGCAGGAGATAAGATCTCCCAAGAGGGAAGCTCGGCTGCTGGAGATAAGATCTCTCCCGAGCAACTTCGACTATGGATCAGATCTCCCCCGAGGAATTGGGCCAACCTCGGCAGTACTCCGACTAGGGATAAGGTCCTCGGATAGACGTAAGGCCCGCGACGACCTACGGCCAGAGAGCTTCAACATCAGCTTCATCAACTTTGGCTGGAAACGAGTTCCATTTCAACTCCAAATATCGACTGGAGATGAGGTCTCCCCCAAGCCTCAGCCTCAACTTCAGCATCAACAATGGCTGGAGATGAGACCTTCCTCGAGCTTCAACTGCAACAAACACGGAGCCTGGAAGAAGACTTCGGCAGTCGCCTGTTTTGGTACTCCCTTCAATTTTTGAACTCGGAAGTGGGGGGGCTACTGTTGGGGATAAATCCCGCTCCTGCCGAAGCCCGGCCCGACGCTCAGCATAATGTAACCAGTAGCCGCAGAAGAGCTCCGGCAGACGGGCTTCAGCCGAACTCCCAGCGGCCGAGCTTCTTCCAGCAGGCCGAACTGATCAGCTTTCAAGCTTCTTCCAGACTCCCAGCGTCGAGACCGAGCTTCCTTCGGACTCCCACAACCGAACTCCTTCGGACCGACTCCAAGCGGCCGAGCTTCAACGAAGTCCTCTCAGCGGCCGAACTCCTTCGGACTCCCACGGTCGAACTCCTTCGGACCAACTCCAAGCGGCCGAGCTTCAACGAAGTCCTCTCAGCGGCCGAACTCCTCAGCGGACGAGCCTTAGCCGAACCAACCAGCAACCGAAGTCCTTCAACCGGGCCTCAGCCGAGCTTCTTCAGGCCTCTCAGCGGTCGAACTCCTCGGCAACCGTCCCTCGGTCGAACTCTACAGATAACCGACCCTTCGGCTAGCCTAACTCTACAGATGGCCGACCCTTCAGCCAGCCGAACTCCCCCTACCTTCCCTTCTGCCGGACTCTCCTACGAGATGAATTATCGCCATCAGTCTGCGACAGGCGACGAAACCAGACGACATGGCTACCACCTCTGGCAATGCCACTCCCTGACGACGCCTTCCTCTCCGTACCAAACTCCATGCAGCCCACGACTTGCCAGTATGGCCATCACCGACCGTCTGACGACGCCATCCTCTCCGTACCGAACTCTATGCGACGGTATGGCTGTCGCCATCAACTAAGCTCCGCCTATAAAGGACCCTCCAGATACGCCAAGGCTAAGCTCTCTGAACTCTCGACTCTCTAAGCTCTCCTTCTCATCTCTAAGCTCCGGAACTCATTCCGAGCACTCCATTCCTGTTGGCTGGAAACTAACTTGACCGTCGGAGGGTCCTGCCGGAGCCACCCCCCACCGGTTCCGGACGGGACTTCGTTTTGCAGGTCCCCGGCGGCGACCTCAGCGGCCTCGACTCCGGCGACCTCCGGCGAAGACGGATTTCTGCACCAACAAAACCTAAGTCAAGTCTCTAGTCTTCCTTTCTCTTAATCTTGTAATCTTATAAATATTTTTCTCCCCATCCTCAGTTTATATCTTGTAATACAACTATTCATACCCTTTGAATCCAACCACCTTAACTTCCGCCTTAGCCACCTTATAGCTTTCATGCAATTCCCTATTCTTATATTTAGGTAATCTTCTATAATACTTTCTTTTAGCCCTGATTGCCTGCTAGACTCTCTGATTTCACCATCAAGTTTTCTTTTGATCCTTTTTCCTCTAATTCTCCTAATGCCCTTCTAGCCACTTTCTTAATACTATTAGTCATCTCTTCCCATATGGTATTGATTTTCCCATCTAGACATTATTTTCCTTCCTTCAACATTCTATCCTTAAAAGTCATTAGCTTCTCTAGCAAATTTCACCATCCAATCCCCATGTTCCTATTTTCTTTGATCCTTTTTTTTTTCCATTTTCTAGTACACACATCCAAAACTGCCAATCTATGTTGGGTGATTAAACTCTCACCTAACATAATCTTCCAATCTTTATACAAAGTTTGATTAGTTTTTTGTAAGGAAGAAATTTATTTAACTAGTACCATGCCCACCGTTAAAAGTTACCAAGTGACAGTCCTTTCTAAAGCAACTAATCGCTAGAACTAGGTAATATGCCATCGTGAACTCCAAAATGAAATTCTTGTTTCTATGTCCGAAATCATAAACTACATGCACCTTTTTAAAATCTATGTTTTATTTTTTCACATGCCCCTCCCAATCTACTCTGACAAAATCTTTCCTCCATAAGGAATCTCTTGATTCAACCCATCTAAGTGCAAATATGTTTCCAAAATACAACAATACATAAGAGGCAAATCACAAATAAATCCACAAAATATCTATCATCAATTGATATCATGCCAAAAGGTTACTAAAAAAGCATGACTTAAGGATGCAATTAATCATAATAAATTAATATGAACCCTAAGGTCAAGTCACTGTTTCACAAAGATCGTGCTACTTATATTTCTTAACTATGTTATATGTTTTATGTTTTCTTTGGACACATACTCAATAAGCTAGTGAGACCATCAATTAAGAAATGAAAGCATTGGATTCTTTGAGATTTGTTTGTAGGATCCAGAATTCTCTTATAAGAACACAGATGCATATCCAACAAGAGAACCTTAATTAGACAAGAAAAACAGGTGACAACGGTTATTTGGTTCTATGAAATCTGAAAATGGCAGATATCATCAAACATAAAACATAATAGAAGAAGATATCTTCCATTGGTGGACAACGGTTATTTGGTTACATGAAATTTGAAAATGGCAGATATTATCAAACATAAAACATCATAGAAGAAGATATCTTCCATCGGTGGACGATCATAAACTGCTAATTAGGTATACAATCCAAATGAATAAATCGGTTATCAAAACCAAAGCACAAAATCATTTTCTTCTATAGGTCATATTCATGCTCTCTGAATTTCTTTATCTAATCTTTTTAAAAAATAAAATCTAAATAACTCATAGAAGCCAAGAGAATTTCTTGATATCAACAATTTTAAAGCAAGTATCTAGTCAAGCTGACCTGCTGGACGATTCCTCAAGCAAGGATAGAAGCTTCACAGCATCACCATAACGCAGCCCGGCAGAGATTGTCGAAATCTACAATGACCACAAATAAATCAAAGTAAAATAAAGACAGAAGAAGGATACAGGCAAAGATTGTTTAAGCAGTATGTACTTACTCTTCTCCATAAACTAACAATTGAATTGTACTTTTCCACCAGTACTCGCTCCTGAGTTTTGAATAGCTTAAAACCCTGTGCGGCTAGTTTTTGTTAAGCTTGTCTACATTTTCAATGCCAATAAAGAGGTAGGCCACATACGACTCTAAAGAATGGTAAATTAAACAACACAATATGCATCCAATTCCAATTTCAACATGTGGAAATTAATCTAGTAAGTTGAGCATGATGTCATAAAGCCTAACAGAATCTGATAGATGGAATGCTATGTTCTCCAAGAAAACCCATATGCAGTGATTGAAGATAAAAGGGAAATTCCTAGGCCCTGTTTGGTATTGTTGTAGGTAGTAGAGCTTTATCTATAGAGCTTTAGGAAATAAAGCTTTCGCTGGTAGAGCTTTAAATAAAAATCTATTCGTTATTTGGTTACTACATTTTTGAAGTACCGTGAACATTAACATATATTTTGTAACCAAACTACGAAAGTGCTTTTAGTATTAGGAAATGGCAATAACGAATACTGCATAGCGCTTATAACTCTCTAACTATTTGTACTATTAAAAATTATTATTATAAAGTATTTTTCTTTAATAAATTATTTATTTTAATATTTAAAAAATATAATAATATTTATGATATTACTATATTATAATAACAGTATTGTAATATACTAATATGATATTATTATTGTAAGATAAATTTTAACAATATTATATTATCTATTATTATCATATAATAATATTATACTATCATAATATGATTATAAGAATATAATAGTCATGAAAATAACCTATTATTATAATATTATATTACATTATATTATTGCATTGTATTATGCTACTATATTGTATAATATTATAAAATATTATTAATTTAAAATTTATTTTTATTTTAATCTAAATAACATGACAAATAATATAATTATTTTTTTATGGGTGATTACCAAGTAAAAAGAATATCAGAAGATTAAAACTCAATCTTTAACTACACGATTATGGCAATAAAAATACACAATTTAATAACCATGGCAACAAAGTATTTTAAATTCTTTTAAAAAAATGCCATTGTGGAGATTCGAACCCGTCTCTTGCATAAGCTTATGAAAAATCGCTTCCTAATGCATCACAGCTACAACTTATGCCCAAAAGCTCCAAATTGGAGCCTTTCCTAGTAGACCTTTATCATCTTTCGCATTAAGTAGAAGGCTGTTTCAAAATTTTCACCAAAAACTTCAAAATCACCCAAAAAAGCTTCTAACCCTCCAAGAAGTGCTTTTTGCCCTCCAAAATCAATACCAACCTTAATTTCTTTATGGGAGTTTTGAAAGAGAAATGCACTCAAATACAAACAAAAACAGAAAAATAGAATATGACTACCCCTGTTTAATTTAAATAATAATGATCATCATATATAGTTCATAAGGGCTTAAACTAAAAGAAAGATAGTTCTGAAGCATAAGCATTGTCTCCAAACCACCAAGCAGCTCCACCAAAGCTATGAAGACAGACCCATGCTTGGGGTTCAGAATGATAAGAACCTAAAATTTCAGAGAACAAATGATGAAGGAATCAAATTAATATGTACAAGAATATGTTACTGTCATTTTAACAATTAAATATTATTATCAGATTAATATTTGAAGAAATATTGCCATTTTCCACAACAAAAACCAGCTTGAGGCAAGGTTTTAAAACTTGGTTTCAGTTTCAGTCTCAGTCCCCAAGGTAGAGTTTTGGCCTAGGAAGTTGTCTCCAAGTTTCAATCATAAAAGTTACAAGAAATATAAAACATGAAAAAAAATATATTTTTGTTTAAACAAGATAAGTTATGTCACATCAATTAATTATCTTTTAAGGTATCTAGGATCACTATTTGTATACTTTGGATAGTTTTAGACTTGACTGCATTGAAGTTTAATGCATTCTACCCACATAACAAAGCTTCGACAAAAATAATGCAAAACTGCTGGACCTAATCAAAACTAGCCAAAACTGACCAAACTTAGCCAAACAAAAAATTCTTGGTCAGCTTTTGAAGGTTTCGGCAGAAACCAATCCATCCTGGCCAAAACTTTATGCCTTGGCTTAAGGTGTATGCATTCCTTGGCCAAAGAAAGATCTTTAAAAATTGACTGCAAGATAGGGGGGAGAAAACCTAGGACTATACATTTTACCACAAATTGAAGTACAAGTTTTTTATTCTTCAGGAAGCATTTCTCAGAGCCATGATAAAGACCAGAGGAAGAGAATCTGCTCTATAAACTCATAATTAAGCAGTAACATCCCCAGAATTGGACGTGGCTAGCTGTAAATCCAAGTAATTAAGCAGTAACATCCCCAGAATTGGACATGGCTAGCTGTAAATGTAAGCTTTTCTTTTTGTCAAATTTCCAACATCACCTGTACATCCTTCTTAATACAATTCTATCAATTAATCATCATTTGATATTCCGACATATAAAAATCTTGCTGGCAAAGCAAAAATTTCAAACAAGCTTACAGAATCTAAACACACTGGAAGGAAAGAAGAGATACTAAAATAATGTGTATTTTGAGCTTATCCAGACAGAAGCCTTGCAATTTATAGGTTACAGCTCAAAGGAATGTACACTCCAAGCATGTGACCAGATTATAAAACCAATTATACTAAAAACAAATTCCCGAACTTGGGAAGCACGGGTGGCTTTTGCATATTGAAAAAGTGGATTTAATGCTGTACTTTTGATATTGTATCTTCATAAATCTTTAATTTTTACATGCATCATACAAGTAACAACCAACCCAGCCTTAAAGATCAAGTTATATCCATCCAGGGCTCATTCTGCAAACCTGTTGTCACGTGTTCCTATTGTCACATGTTCCTACGAGGACCACATAGCACATCTGAAGTCACTAGCCTCAGAAACTTATCATAACATTTTCCTATATGAAGGGGCTCAAGTTCAATTTATTTAGAAGTAGAATGAATAATGGAACAGAGATAAGGATACTTGTACGCTCCATGACCAGACGGTGAATAGCTGCATTAACAGCTTGTATAGACTCCTCAAGAGCAGTGATAATATAGCTCCGAGCAATCACATCTGACTGAAACTGTGAAAGCTGCCATCCTTGAGAAGTGATGGACAGAGGATTGCAGCCAACAGACCATGTCCAATCCTATTACATCAATCCAAGGTACAAATAGCATAATGCTTGAAAATATTAGAAAAGTATTAAATAGGAAAAATGTAAAATGTCACTTATCAAGTAATATCTACAAAGAGGTGATTTGATGCAAAGTGTGGGCATGTCTTGTGTGAAGACTTTTTATGAGCCTTTACAGCAAACAACAGTCAATGGCACAGAGCCCAGTGCAAGAGCCCCATGCCAAAGATACTCATAGCCCTCCTACACCAGATCCACAACATAAAATGTCTGAGAGAACCATGATTTCATGTCCATATGTAAATTTACAGATTTAAGGAAGAAATATAAAGTGAACTGAAACCAGATAAATCATGATCTAGTGCCCATATGTAAATTTAAAGATTTAAGAAAGAAATATAAAGTGGACTGATGCTGGATACACCTCCATAAATGAACACTGCAGCGAATGAATACTTACCCAGAACAAGTTCAAGTAAGAGGTTTATTCAAGATTTTGTGCCAACTGAACCATTGTTTTCAATTTTGATCCTGATCTAATTAGTCTTAATAGCCATATCAACCATGTAAAGCCAAAATCAGGTTAAAATGATAAGAAAAATGTCTTCATAGTTTCTTGATATTTTTGTTTTTTTCTTATGACACCTGGTCAACCCGGGGGAAATAAAAACAGGGAGGTGCCTAGACAAACCTCAATGGCAGTTTCATGGGCTTGACTGTAAACCAGGTGGAGAGGAAGCAAACCAGCTAGATGCTCAACAGTAGCAGTGATGGCTGCTTTTACAGGCCTCCTATGAAAAAAAAAAACAGCAAAATCATAATTAGTATCGCTATACCATAATACATAAGCACCAATGCATTTAATATGATTAGTGGCAAGCTGGTAAGATGGCAGAAGTACAAATATCACCAAATGCAAAGTTTAAAAATGAAAATTTTAGATTGAAATTTAGACTCGTTAGAGCAACCTGAGAGCTTTTGAAAAAAATACAGGCAAACTCAGCTGGAACTTTTTTTCCTTTTAGTGAAGTCTTGAGACCAACATACTCATGTCCAGATTGTGGCAAAAACTTAGAAATTTTAAATTTCATAGTAGTAAAACACTGGAATTCAGATTTGAAAAATGAAGACAAATATGAAAGCATGATAGAGAATAAATGCCTCAATCTTTTCAAAAAGGTAAGTTCGGTGAAAAATATCTGAAGTCTATCCAAGAAAGAAATTTGTCTGCAGCATATGAAAAGAATTCCTCCAGTGCAAGGTGTTAGGAGCATTAGCAGAGAAAACCCAATATAACACAGATCGCATGTACCAGTGACATGTTTTAACAGTAGCAACTTTTGATCTTCACATACTATTAAGCGGTGAACATGACATGCATATAAATATATAATGGCTAAATAATAAAGTAATTCCTCTATGAAATTTATAGTCTAAGATTGACACGTGTTGATGTGCATATATTGATCAACAAAATAGCTTGACATTCTATGCCTAAAATTCTAACCTCAAGTCCCACAAAAGTGACCTCCCATTGCACTGCAAGTAGCTCTCCCAAGATGATGTCTCAGACTGGACAACTATAATCATGTCAGGAAGTGCCTTTGCTTGATAATGTTTGTCCACCAATAATGGATCATTATGTATGAACCAGAATATTGGAACTTCCAGTGTCGACCTGGCATTCAAGTGTGTTCCTACATAGAGTACAACATTTTAAAAAATAAATAAAAGAGTGAAACCAAGCTTAGTTTATTCCCCAACTGTATGAAAATTGCCTTTCCAACCACTAATAAATTATATTTGGATTTCTAATAGCTTCAGCTAAAAATCATCATAAATTGCTTGACTGTAAGCAAGGTTGTAACAGGATACTGAAATCTGATATGTAAATTAAACCCTGGTAACCAAATTAACTCCAGGTTTAAAAATGTGACCAAACAATCCAACTTGGATGCTTCACATAGGCATGTCTGCCCAGTCTGACCAACAACATGTCAGATATTTAGCAAGATCAGGGACCTGGACAAAATTACAGGCCCCAAGCCCCACAGTCAGGTTTCCTTCAGCCTGAACAAACCTGTGGCCTGTGTCAGAAAGCTAAGGGATTAGGTACTGGAGGTACCTTTAAGTGAACCATGAACACTTAGCTTCTGAAGTTGATGTTGAAGAATGGAGGAATCCAGATAGGCACGAACAGTTGACCTATAAGTACCATTGACCAGCAAAAGAGGGACAGCAGCTGCACGTCGGGCCACTGAGAAGGCCATTGTCAGAGCAGGATCCTCAGAAAGTGATAGCCTGATGATTGACAGACATGAATATGACAAGATGCATATAGATGCAATAAAAATATTCCATTCTCACAATGGAAAGACTTTGGAAGGTAGATCAGCAGAGGATGCTAAATTATGGGAAGCTTCAAATTCTCATAGGTAACCCAAACCTAGAAGAATTGAAATACGTACAGGTGTTGGCTAAACATGATCTTTTGAGAAGGTAGCAGCAAAGAAGAAAGGCCATCCGTCAAAGACTTTAGGTTCACAGGCAACTTTTTGATATTCCTCACTTTCTGGAAAATAATAGCAGTATGAAGGAATTGCCAAACACAACAATCCAATAAAAACTCATCAGATAGTAGGATACCTCCTGTGTGATGAAATAGATCTGAAATGTTATCTTCTCATAGTAATGGTATGCCCTGTCAGCGATTGAGGGGGCAATTACATGCCTCATAGAACCCCATAATGTAGCCCCAAGATGAGCAAGAAATGAATCACGAGCAACTGTGTAATTATGATATTCCTACATAGCAAATAGTGCCAGAATAGTTATCCAAATTGCATGCCACAAAAACTAAACCGCGTGAAAAAATGACACTTAGTACTCATTCATAAAAACTTCTTTTGTGATATCACTGAAAGATGACAAACCATCCTACTACAGATAGATTTGACTGCTAATAAATATGACATGACAGCAAGTATATAATGCTAACCTCATGAGTATCACTGAACAAATTCCAATTTTCCATTCGCTTTAATGCATCAAGAGCTTTTCTCTTATGTGTCTCGTCATATTCCTCACTGTTGTATCCCTCCAGCTCATTTTTCAAATCACGCATCCTCTCATCAAGCTCTGAAGTGACAGAAGTAAAAAGCTCACCATGACAGCAATAAAAAGTGACAGGGGAGTCTATGAAGTTTGAGGATATTTTGTACTAAAACACTTAGGTCATATTTGCTGAATAATCAAAGTGTTTAACAACTGCTTATATGACTTCAATTTTCCACATATGCATACAAAATATAATTCTACATTTGTTGTCCAAAGTCAAGCTCAAAAATTGATTAAGATGAAAACCACAAAAACTGCATTTCACGTACATTTATCAGGATTTTAGCTTCACAATGGTTTAACTTTCAGATGCATATCATCAAAATGGATTCGCATTTATACATAATTTTTCTTATCTACAAATAAATGACATTAGCTTTCCAAGCAAAAGAAAATTGCAGACTCAAAAATATAAGAACATAAATGAAAATGGAATATGGAAGAATACCTTCACAGAGAGCCAGCTTGACCTTTCTTCCCTTGCAATGTTTGAAAGCAAAAATCTCATATATATCAATTTCTGCTAAAAGGATATCAATGGCTTGATGATCCTGCAGCAGCATTTTGATAAGTGGGCATTGCACGGATAGAGTGTAACTATAGGCATGATCTCAAAATCATACTTCCTACCTAGTCTAAGATCAGACTCTATGTAATGTCATATATAGAAACAAATGACAAATATGCTGAAACAATAATATATAAACAAAAAGAATAAAAGAAAAAGAAAGAACTCATCCCAAAATAGCAAACAGGCAATACATCTTAAGCAAGAATCTACAGTATCCATGAAACCCAAATCACTTTAATAAAGACTACCCTCTAAGACAACTATCAAAATCTTATGTGCTTGGAATCCTAGTAAACTGTCTCTGTTAGAAGGAGAGGATGATGACAATATTTAACTGGATAATAGCAAGGAATGCACCGATAGTGTTATGACACAGAGAAATACCATAGAGATTTTGAGAAAAAATTTATGATGATTATAAAACTATCTTTATTGTTAGAAAATCGATGCATTTTGCTATAACAGGAACAAGGTCTTAACTGTTGTGTCGGCTTAACGCTGACCTGTTATGTCATGCTGACCGGCATCATGCATTTACTCCTCAGAGGAAGACACAGGCATAATATAAAAATGCTCAGGCAGAAATGTCATAGATAATAGGGCAGAAAAGATTGGCATGATCATGCTTAAGGAAGGTTACCGCTGACACCACAAGTGTGAAAAGTGAGGAAAAAACCATTAAAGATGATTTGTATATGCACAACTTAGGCAAAAGAGCATTATAGTGAGAAGGGAATCAATTCGAAAGTAAGAAAAGGAAGAGAGAATAGATAGAGTGATGAGTGATAAGGAATGAACTTAAAGGCATTCTTCATTTTGCAATGCTTGAACCTTGATAGGAAGCAATCATGAGATGGGTTCTGAGTCAAACTAATTTCAATAAGATAAGCTTGCAGTTTTTGTTACATGCACACTAAAAAGCCAGAATTGGCAATACATAAATTCCCATGGGGCCGCAGAGATTTTCCTTATCAACTCAACAAGTGAATGAATCTTTTGATGTGGGGGGGGAGGGGGGAGCTTCAGCAAAAATGGAAGCTAACTTGGGAGATCGATTAGGGTCAAAATCACAACAAGCAGATAATTAGTTATTAAAAAAAAAAAGGCTGCGTGATCCTTTAAGTGCAGTTGAGCATCACTTAAAAAATGGATCCCCAGTTAAGAAGGAACTTTATGCTATATAAAAGCAAAGCATGACTCCACCAAGAATTGATTTTTTCAAGAAACAATCCATCATAGAGAAAAAGATACTCACATTACCAAATGATGAAAATCTTTCTCTGATTGCATCTTGCAATTTATCTTCAGCTTCATCTTCCGTAATTTCTGAGCAGTTTAGAAAATATTTATAAACATGGTCATTTGTGGGATAGAGAAATAAATGCCATTTATATAAGACTTACTGGAGAGGCTAATACACAAATATATATATATGCTATATTGAGTGAACTGCTGGCGATCAGGTATTAACTCTTTAACTAAGTTATTACCAAACCATTCAGCTATTACATATGTTCTGGGCCAATTTTAAAGTCCACACATTTGTATTTAACAATTATGGTATTTGGAAGTTGGAACCTTAAGTTTGACAGAAAGGTCAACCTGCTACCTGCAAGTGGTCGCTCTTCAAGACAGGAAACAGATCTATGGGGACCTATGGTCTGTCCATGCAGTTCCTCTTCCAGATCATCCTCTCTATTTTTCTCACTCATCCGGTTCTTCATTTTCCTTACGAATCTTTTTCTTTCTCATCTCTATCTTTATTGTATTATTTATTTCACTTCCATAACTATCAAGATCTGGATCTAAAAGGTCTGTGGGTTCTGTACCAAACCCATAGATCTTAAACCCTGAGAATTAGCAGAACGACCTTGATTGAAATCTTTTTCTATTCCTTCTTTATCACCTCAGACTTCTTCTCATGGAGTCCTCATGTTCTAGTCACTTTCAACAACAGAATATCCACAACCAACCAAGAGGTAAATTGCTATTAGCGTACCCATGCAGATCATAATCTGTAGCATCTACAAAAGAGGTGTCTTTCCTTGAGTCATCCTTAGACATGCTACACACCTCAAATTTAATGTTGTAATTGCAGAACATGCTTTCATCAAATTGTTATCCACTTATTGAAGCAAACCATAGGTACCACAAAATAGTACTTGAAATAGCCATATATAGTATGCATCTCCAAGCAATTGAACCTTCTATTGCAGCTGAAAGTTGCACAAATTCTTGTAAGACTAAACATTACCACACTGAACCTTTCAAACTATAAATAAGAGGTGATGAAGGTTGATGCATAATCAGACATGTTTCAAACCTATGTGCATCGTCACCTTTGGAATTCGAGCATCTGGCTTGATGACGGGCTTGCACCCATTACCCCTGGTTGAGTCCATCCACATTCGATGAATGTGACCAAATCCTTTAGTTGTTGGGATTTGTTTCAAGTTGTTATTTTAGATATTTTGTTAGGGACATGTTTCAAGTTATTAGTTTTGATTTTATTTAGTTGTTTTAAGATATCTTAAAATTTGTTTAATTGTCATCTAGTTAGTTTCATAAATTTGTTAAGCTAATGGTCTATAAATAAGGGTGCATTATATTCATGAAGAGAGAAGAAAAAAAATCCTCTTAAATATTTGCCTTTGCTCTTTGCATCGAATGGTGTGAGGCCGTATGGGAGTGATTCTCCAATTCATTTCGACTATTCTATTCACTTCCTTCTTCCCTCAGCCTAGTTGCATCCACTATCGATCCTTTTGGGGGTGAGAAGCACCAGGATCGAACAAGGACTCATGCTTTCTCCCACAAGCCCTTTTCTAATCAAATCCTCAACCTGACACTTTAACGCGGCAGGTTCCTTCAGATTCATTTTATAATGTGGCAAATTAGATAAGGAAAAACCAAGGACAAGGTCAATCACATGTTGTATGCCTCTAAGAGATGGGAGTTCATTAGGTAATTCTTCATATGTCAGGTCACTAAATTCGGAGAGCAAGTTATTCATAGCTAAAGACGGCTCAATTGAATCAGGGAAATAGGTACCTCCCTAACTACTAAGGCATATCAATTTCTTTGCAAATTTTTTTATTTAAAATATGCAGGAGTTTGGTGCTTCCAACATGGCAGATTTCTAAATGTTTTTGATGAGCTTAAACTCAGGTCAGTTGGAGCTCGGGGTGCTGATTTCGGTAAAATTGATTTGGCAGGATTGAAAACAACCCTTTTACCCTGATGCACGAAAACATGTGTTTGGTCAACTATAGTGTATGACAGACAGATCATAGAGCCAGAGTTGCCCTAACAGCACATGTGCAACATCCATTAGAACGACATCACACCAAATTTATTAAAGTTGCAAAATTGAGAGGAACTAGACACCGCTGCTTAACAAGCATTGTGGTCTTATCTACCCAAGCAACCTTATATAGACTAGGGTGTGGTTCAGGTTTAAGACTTCGGTGCTCCATTGCTGATTCGGAAATAACATTAATGTAACTTCCGCCTTCTATAATGTCTTTGCAACTTTTGTCACCACATTTTGTGTAAGTGTGAAAAATGGACGATCATCGCCAATCATCTTCTCTCCTAGGCTGAGCTAGGACACACCTCATGACTTGTAAAGGCATGTTATCACCAAATTGATCGACCTAATCGAATGCCTCTTCGTCACTAGGGGCGTCTACTGCCGTGTATTCAATTGCTTCTATGTCTTCAGCATCCTCAACATCTTGTTGAACCACAAGGTGCTGTGTCCTACTCGATGACATTTGTAGCACTTGCCTGATATATTTTCTTATTTATCAAAGGTTACCCCTTTCCCTTTAAACTCCGTGTTTGGTTTATTTTGTGTGCTGCCGAATTTCTTGTGTCCCTGCCAGACCATTTCTTGGGATTCAACTCTCCAATTTGGGAAGTGGACCTTCTAGCATGTGTTCGGAAAAAATTTTCATAATCCAACCCAAGCTGGAAAGCTTGCTCAACATTCTCAGCCCTATGTGGCAAATTTCACGTCGCAAGTCCTCTTGTAGCCCTTTATAGAATCGTGAAAGGGTCATTTGCTCATCCTCTCGTAGATCACAACAAACACACATTTCATCAAACTTGTTCATGTATTTGGATACAGAAAATGAACCTTGTTTTAAAGCTAGCAGTTGATCGAACATATTTTGTTTATAAGTTGGGGAAAAGTACTTTTCTCTTAGTTTTGCCTTCATTTCAGCCGACAAGGTGATGGGCTCTTGACCAATTCGCTCTAAACATCGTTCGACGCTAATCCAAAAGTGCTTGGTGGCGCCGATTAGTTTCCTTTTCGCGAACCAAACTCGGCGTTCATCGGACATTTCATACCAATCAAAAAATTGGTCCATGTCAACGAGCCAATCAGTAAAAATTTGGGGATCTAATTTTCTATCAAAAGTAGGCACATCTATTTTAACCCTCTTCATGATGTCATCTCCGGGGCCTAAATTTTCTTGGAAAAGTGGGTTATTTTATGGAGAAGTTCACATAAGTTGTCCCATAAAGTTATTATCAGTGTGATCTACGATCCTATTAGCAATTCCTTGTGCTACATTATTTAAGGTCAATTTATTTTTGTGTTCCTGAGTTGCTTCCAAAATGGTGACCCTATCTTTAATGTCTTGTATGTCGATGGATAGTTCATTCAATTTTAACAAAATTTTACTAAATGGATCTTCAGGAGTGCCGTCTCTAAACTTTGTTCCCGCTCTAGTTGTCATAATTAAAATCGGGCCCTGATACCAAAGCTAATGCAGGGTAAAAGTCTAAGGATTATAAATCTAAAATTAGAACTAGTGATATACAAATCCTAAATGTACAAATGCAAAACTGAAATCTGAATTTGATGCAAGTCAATTTTAACAATGAAATCTTATAAAAACATTAATAGTAGGAATCCAGAGAAATAGAATTAAACGAGAAAAGAATTGCAAAGGCTAAAAATTTACCAAGGCTCGCAAGGATTGTTGTCAATTCTGCTTAAATATGGAGTTCGTTTAAATTCCTATGAGGTTTAAGCCTCTACTTTTCCATTAGATGTCGGATCCGAAGGTGGGAGGGTTCAATGTTTCCGAAATTGGTGATCAAAATCAAAAAAGTCGGCACAGCAAAAATTGTTGAGCTATGATCAGGATGGGGCAGCGGTAAGTCGACGTCAGTTGGCATTAGGATCAGTAGTGGATGCAACTTGATTGAGGGGAGAACAAAGTGAACAAAATAGTCGAAACGAATTTGGAAATCACTCCCATACAGCCTCATACCGTTTGATGCAAAATGCGAATGCAAATATTTAAGAGGAAAATTTTCTTTTTTTCTTCTCCCTTCGTGAATACAATGCACCATTATTTATAAATCATTAGCTTAACAAATTTATAAAACTAACTAGATAACAACTAAACAAATTCTAAGATATCTTAAAATAGCTAAATAAAATCAAAAATAACAACTTGAAACAAATCCCTAACAAAATATCCAAAAATAACCACTTGAAACGCATCCCTAACAAAATATCCAAAATAACAAGTTGAAACAAATCCCAACAACTAATGGATCTAGTCACAAACCAGGGGTAATTGGTGCGAGCCCGTCATCAAAATAGATATTCGAATTCCGACAGCGATGGCACATGTAGGTTTGAAACGTGCCTGATTTTGCATCAACTTCTTGTAGAAGCCTTCCCGATTTAATCCTCACCATCATCATTTCTCCCTCACCAAATTCTTTTTCACACCGGTGTTCATCTACGGCCCTTTTAAAATTTTCATTGTTTAAAATTATCTTACATCAAATTTCATGATGTGGATTTTGTATATGCTGTGGGAAAGATGATGCATGCTCACTGATTCTATGTTCTAGTGGAAATTTTACTAAATCAATCAATTTTCTGGGATTATATCTTGTCATAATTTCAAATGGGCTCATCCCAATTGTTTCATTCACTGACCTACTATAAGCAAATTCTGCTTGTGGCAGGATACTTCCCAATTATTTATATGTTCACCAACAAGGCATCTTAATAGATTCCCTAAACTCCTATTTATAACTTTAGTTTGCCCATCAATTTAGGGGTGGTGTGAAGACAAGAAAAGCAATTTTGTGCCCATGATTTTCCACAAAGTTTTCCAAAAATAGCTAACAAATCGAACGTCTCTATCGGTCACATCGTTTTTGGTAAACCATGGAGCCTAACAATTTCGGATACAAAAATTTTGGCTACATGTGTAGCATCAAAAGTTTTTCGATAGGAAATAAAATAAGCTATTTTTTAAAATCGGTTGACAACAACAAGGATGGAGTCGTGTTTTCTAAGAATCTTTGGAAGACCCAAAATAAAATCCATGCCAAGATCTTCCCATGGTGCATGTAGCACAAGAAGAGGCATGTACAAACCAGTGTTCTTTCTAGTCCCTTTTACCCGTTGGCACGTCCCACATCGGGCAACAATACGCGCTACATCCCTTCTCAGGTTCTTCCAAAAGAAACGATCCTCAACCATTAAGATAGTTTTGTCTAGCCATTCGAAAATTACATTGCACAGAATCTGGGTCCGTTTAAGGTCCTCAAAAGGATCGGGTGTAATGCTTATCTTTTAGATTTGCAATCCGACATGCGAATTAGCCCCATTTTTAATGTTGAGGACCTAATACTATATTACTCTAACAAAGAAAACCTAGTTTCTTCTTTGCCACTTTCACCTCTTTTCCCTAGAACTTCCTTGCAAAAGAAGAAAGATCACATTGAGACGATTCTGGTGTTAGGATTAATGGTGCTCCCAAGCCTTGGGAGGCCACTGAAGGAGTCAGGGTATTGGCTCCAGGAGACTAGAATAGATGTGGTCCTAAGACTAGGACCGGTTTGGCTCTAGGATGGAGGTTCAGCCCTCCACAATCATGAGGACCTGATTTGTGGGTCTCATGGGGGCTACCCAGAGTTTGAACTAGGTTTGAATCCATGGGATTGAGTGCATGATCAGATCATGGATGTACATGGGTTTGGATGAGTGCATTCAGACTGGGTTAGCCCAGGGAGTTTTTTACGGATTAGGATTTTGGTCTATGTACAAGTATATATACACATGTATATTGTAAACCCTAGGTTGTGAGTCAGTGTAAAAAAAAGATCACCGTTTTCTCCCTAGAAGGCACGCCTCCAAGCATGGAGGAAGGAGGCGCACCCCACTCTTTCTTCAGCCTCAACAACGTCAAGCAATCCTGCATAATAATTGGTATCAGAGCCATCTTGACGAGGAGGTGTGAAGGTGAGATCTAGCAACGAAAGAACAAAATATATATATATATATATATATTTAGGAGGCTGGCAAGGCCCCCCTTTCTTCCTCCCGATTGGCGGTGGCCGGTGACAGGCCGCCGATCTCGAGCCTAATGGCCGACCTCGTCGATTGGCCGTCATTCCGCTGACCTGGTGGCCAATCGTGGCGTGCGGTCCAGTGGCGAACGCATGCAGGACGCCGAGATCCGGAGGGGGCGACACGACCGTCTTCTTCTCTGAGGAATGTCACAGGCGGCGGCATCGTCTCAAGCGGTGGCGCACGGCAGCGTGCATACATGCGAGCAACGATGACCAAGCCGGCGACAAGGCGATGGGGTACCTATAGAGAGGGTTCTCCGCTTCGGGAAGCACCTCACGATGTCGGAGCAAGCTCCAGCGAAGGAGGCCAGCGAGATGGCGCAGGTGATGGAGTCCGATGGCTGTGGGTGCCACGATGGCGTCAAATCCAGCGGCGTTGACTCGCATGCGCAGCGAAAACCAAGGAAGAATCCGGTGCCAGGGAGCTTCGATCCGACGGTGGCCGCACCCAAATCCGGTGGTCGCACGCGGATCCGAGCCAACCAAATGGTGCAGGGCACCCTCTTCCTCAGAACGCACGGATCCGATGCGGTGGAGCAAGGATCCGACAAGGCAACGCCTAGATCCGATGGTGGTGGTGTGCGAACGTCCGGCGGTGGATGCGCCTAGATCCAACGACGGTCGCACGGGTAGAGGTTGGTCGGCAGCGTTCCATGGAGGCAGGGGCGGTCTTGTTCGGTGTTTGGATGGGAAGGAGCCGAAAGAGGCTAGAAGATTCTAGGAGAGAAAAAAAGGGCTTCCAGCAAAAAATATATATATATTTTTTGATTTTCTCCTATTGTTCGTGCTGTTCTCCTGGATGCAGCTGGGGTACTAGTGATTTATTTGGCATGTTAGAAGAGAGGTACTCAAGGGCTCGGGATCGAGGTAGAGCTAAATAAGCAACTATTTAGTCTGGTGGAAGATTGTGAAAAATAGTTTGGGTGTATTCGGCGGTACGACCAATTGGAGCTTTGAAAGTGATGGAGATGGATGATCCATGAAGGTCCAGCAGATTATGACTGGGCAGCTGTAGAGCGGCACAGAGACCAGGCAGGGAGCGCTGGAGTGCTGCAGTAACGCTATCCTAGAGGCACAGGGGCTGAGAGAGGCTCAGCGATGCAGCAATTGAGGAAGGTATCTCAGCAGTGTCAGGGGCATCTCAGAAAAATCGGAAGCAAGTCTCAGAGAGAGCCACGGAGTCTCAGGGAGCGCCAGTGGCATCTAGCAACCGGGAGTATCTTGGATCAGATTTTTTCTACAGGAGCATCAAGGAAAGTCACGGTTCAGGTGGAGGATGAGCTATAGTTCCTCCGAGCACAACTGAAGCGATGGTTGGTGCAGGGGTAGAAGAGGAGAAATGCTATGGTGGAATTTCCTAGGATTGAATCGCTGAATTCAGAAGAGTTGGATGAGCTCTTGAATTTCGAAGGTGTCCGCGAATTGCGGAAGTATCCGAGACGGCTTCGGAGGGATCCACGGAGTGCGGAGGATCCAAAGGAGCAGTGATGGTGTACGAGGTGCAGCGGCAGGCCCAGCAGTGCAGCATTGGGTGGTTGGCCTCTGATGACTCGGTGACAGAGTCAGGATCTTCTGCAGCATCAGATGAACTTCGGGTATAGGTGGAGCACCGGACAGAGGTAGCTTCACAGATAGAGAAAATTTGATATGAGTTCAGAGCGGAGGGGTGCAGAAGGATCGATATCCTAGCATCAGCGCCGGTGATGCATAGTTTCAGATGGAGCGGCACGTGCAGATGGACAGGCATAGTTCTAAGGAGATCGTGTCAGATGGTACAACATGTGCTGGTATAGAAATGCTGTAGATTCTCTAGGAAAGTCCAAAGAAAGTGATGCAACTACTAAGCAGAAGGGATCCTACAATCTAAGATGGTGCGAAGGAGCAAGTCAGGTCTTCAACTATGGAGACGATCATTCCAAAGGTCTCCAAGGGTGCACAGTAGCTGAAGAGGATTGGTGGAAGCGTTAGAATTTGCATAGGAAGCCGTCTGGATGCTCTGCGGAGCACAAGATGTTGCAGCCATAGGGTCAGAGCAGGACATCAGTTCGAGGCCAAGGAGTACGGTAGAGCATGAGTTTCAAGGGCTGCGAAGCACAAGTCGGTGTTGCAGTTAAGGAGGTGAGGTGGCTTCGACGGGACGATGTCAGCTCTGGAGGCAGCAGGATGGTACAGACGATTCACGCAGGGTTTGTCAAGACTTGGAGGCACCAAGGTGGAGATTGTTAGGATTAGTGATGCTCCCAAACCTTGAGAGACCACTGGAGGAGTCAGGATATTGGCTCCGGAAGACTATGACAGGTGTGGTCCCAGGGCTAGGACCAGTTTGGTTCTAGGGTAGAGGTTCAGCCCTCCACAGTCATGAGGTCCAGATTTGTGGGTCTCATGGGGGCTACTCAGAGTTTGGATTAGGTTTGGATCCATGGGATTGAGTGCATAATCAGACCATGGGTGTACATGGATTTAGATGAGTGTATTCAGACTGGATTAGCCCAGGAAGTTTTTTACGTATTAGAATTTCGGTCCATGTACAGGTATATATATACATGTATATTGTAAACCTTAGATTGTGAGAAAAAGTGTGAAAAAAAGATCACCATTTTCTCCTACATCTCTCCCTCTCTGGTTTCTTCACATACCAAGGTGCCCTAGGGGGCGCGCCTCCGAGCACAGAGGAAGGAGGCGCACCGCACTCTTTCTTCAGCCTTAATAGATCGTCAAGGGATCCTTGCACAACATCTGGATGATCGGGTTGTATCAACAAGAGACAATAGAGAACAAAGTTTTCTGGTGAAATGGTTGCATCGGCCTGAAGAAGATGCAACTTGGATAACACAAACCGAGCTTCAACAACTCAGTCCAGCGCTTTATGAGTGGTATATTATGATCTATTCGTCAGAGCCAAATTTTTCGAAGTCCGCGAGAGTTGATGCAAAATCGGGCATGTTTCGAACCTACGTGCACCATCGCCTTCGGAATTCGAGCATCTGGCTTGATGATGGGCTCGCACCCATTACCCCTAGTTGAGTCCATCCATATTCGATGAATATAATCAAATTCATTAGTTGTTGGGATTTGTTTCAAGTTGTTATTTTGGATATTTTGTTAGGAATTTGTTTCAAGTTGTTATTTTTGGATATTTTGTTAAGGATTTGTTTCAAGTTGTTATTTTTGGATATTTTGTTTAGTTGTTTTAAGATATCTTAAAATTTGTTTAGTTGTTATCTAGTTAGTTTCATAAATTTGTTAAGCTAACGGTCTATAAATAAAGGTAAGTATATTCATAAAGAGAGAAGAAAAAAAGAAAATTTTTCTCTTAAATGTTTGCCTTCGCACTTGGAGTCAAACGGTGTGAGGCCATATCGGAGTAATTCCCAAATTCATTTCAACTATTCTGTTCATTTTGTTCTCCCCTCAACCGAGTTGCATCCACTACCGATCTTGATGCCAACCTGCTGCTGCACCATCCCGATCATAGCTCAACAACTTTTACCGTGCTAACTTCTTTGATTCTGATCACCAACTCCGAAAACATTGAACCCTCTCACCTTTGAATCCGACATCTAGTGGAAAAGTGAAGGCTTGAACCTCACAGAATTTAAACGAACTCCCTATTTGAGCATAATTGACTACAATCCCTGCAAGCCTCTATAAATTTTCAGCCTTTCCAATTCTTTTCTCATTTAATTCTATTTCTCTGGATTCCTACTGTTAATGTTTTTATAAGATTTCGTTGTTAAAATTAACTTGCGTCGAATTCAGATTTCAATTTTGCATTTGTACGTTTAGGATTTGCATTGTACTAGTTCTAATTTTAAATCTATCGTCCCTAGACTTTTGCCCTGCATCAAAAATAGTGTAGAGTAAAAAAATAGAACTCGTGATATAACATTCTGGAAAGCACACCCTCAGGCTTAAAACAACCAGCAGAAATGTGTGATTTTGAAAGATGGGGCAGGTAGCAGCCATACCTGCAACCGCACCAATAGTTTTCCCAACATTTGGTAAACTCAGTTCAGTACGGACACCTTCTCCACCAACAGATGGACCCCAGGAAAAAGGTCCTGCAGTCAGATCAATGAATGCCCACCTGAAACAGAAATAATACAGAATAATTAATCACTGAAATTAGATTTGGAGATGTACATGAGGGTTTGAGTGAGGTACTGAACCTATCTCTGCCTATCCATGTATCTGTAAGACACTCAGGATGGAGACCCTTTAAATCCCCAGATTTTAGCTCTTTTTCGAAAAGAAGATTTATATCATCCTGTTTCCCATGTAACATCTACAAAAATTCAGGCAAAGAATAAGTCCTTTTATTGAGCAAACTCTCAATTTTGACAATTCTAACAGTTCTATGAAGCTTGAAGTCCCAAATCAAAAGACAAGATACCTGAACAGCTTTGTTATAAACAGTCTCAGCATAATCCTTTCCATCATTCACTTTATCAGCACTGGTCAAGGCATCTAAACACCTCTTCGACCATTCCATCTGATGAAACCCCAAAAAGAAAAGGTAAAAAAAAGAATGAATTAGAAAATAAAAAAAGCAATCCCATCACAGCATTTTATGAATGGTGATATACTGGCTACTGATATGATTCAATTCTCTGGAACTTTTAAATAAACAATTGGCCAAATCAACATTTTCTGTCAAGACATTGATCAAGCAGGAAAACATAGGGAAAAAGAATCACCGATATAAATTTGGAGATAGTGAGCATATAGTTTGATGAGAAAATTTCATTTTCCCATGAAAATACTGGAATTGCAATACAAGGGTTAAAAAGGACTGCTTCGCCATACCAATAAGAAACTAAGCTCTCCAACCTAAAAGAAATAATACTAAAAACAACAACTTACAGTATCAATATCTTCAGTTGTGGTCCAGGCAAAAGTTGATGTAGGTCGATTTACATACAAAGGCCTTGGACTCTTACCCCTATCAATTTCTGAAACACAGAAAGGATGAAACTCACTACCCTCTAAAAATGTCTTATATCAAATGAACAGTTAAAATACAATCACAAAGGTATGCATGGAAACAACTTGAGTGTTTTGGTTCAAAATTTGAAAAGAAAATGCCTTCAAAGCTAAGATGTAGGAAATGCATCTAACAACTGTTCTGCTCTGACCAGAAAGTCTAACAACTTGATCCTAAAATGAGAGACAAGCAAAATATCTTCATATTTTTCTATGGACATGGATAAAGATATATGAAGTGCTTTGGTCCTTTTCCCCAAGGCAATGACCACATCAAAAAGAATAATGAATTCCTTGCACTAGACAAATAACCAAAATGCCCCCATTTTTTATTCCATACCAATCCAAAACATCAGGGCTTTTGGGTCATTTTAACAGTAGGAAAATGCTCCAGCACCCTGGAAAATTTTGCCTGATGATTGTCAGCTGAGAGGTAAAACAATATTGCACAAACATTAGTGGTGGAAGCAAAGGAATTTTCACAAACAGGTAGTTTGCTTCTGCTGTTGTTGCTACAGCTCCTGCTGTTAAGATCATCTCTATGGAGGTTAAGCATTTGTGTAGGCTGACCTGAATTCAATTTATTCACTTGACAAGTTGAATCAAATTTCAATTAAAAAAATGTTACAGTTTGCATCAATTCTTAGGCCAATATCTTCCTGGTCATATTAAGACAGAACAATATTTGAAGATTCATACTTTAATAGGTTGCAGGAGTGATGTTAGCCATGGGCCAGAATTTACATTGGTTGGGGCTGGGCCCTGGTTTGGCCCGATGGAAGATTTTGCAGACCCTTGCCCAGGACCAACCCATTTGCCACCGAGTTGGAAACCTAAATCTTGGTTTAGAGCAACACATAATCCACATATGCAAGTTTTTTGCTTTAGGTAAAGAAACAGGCTAAATCTGAGTCCAACCAATTCACCTGCAAAAGTACCTATGTTATTTAGGTAGACAAAGTAGTGATAGGAGTGTGCATAACTACTTATCTGGTTGTTAATACACAAACTCTTAAGCACAGTCTAAAATCTTGATTTAGAGAACTTACACACTTGCTTTTACAAAATTTTGCCAAAACACCAAACATCTGAGTATAAAACAATATTTATTGAACTAAATTCCAGGACAAGTTTACATGCAAACAAAAGGCCCCAGATCTGCTAAATAATTACAACTTGGAACTGTGGCATAATTTGATAGGCCAAACAAAGACTATCTTTCCGTCTGAAACAATCTGACAACGTAGGTCCAAGTCACCTAACATATACAAATTCTGCACAAACACCATTTGCAGGAATTTCCTACTAGGTTGTAGAGGATTTGAGCTCCAAACAAAAAGCGCCAAAATGAGCAATCATAAGTGATAATCTTTACAGGACATGCAATTAGGGGGTAGTAATTGGTTGGATTGGGTTAGGGTTAGGTCAAGTTATGTTCAAGTCAATAAACTCTCAACCCATACTTGACCCATTTATAATCACGTTGGAAAATGTAAACCCATACCCAAACCATTTATTTTACATTAATCCATACCCACCCACCAACCCAGTTAAGTTTCACTCATCAATCACACATATAACTGAAAAACAAAACAAGATATTGCATGCAAAGATCACAAATAACAAAAAAAAAAAAAAAAAAAAGCTTCAAATATATCATCATAATCACAATAAATTTAGGAGATTAGGATATATGTCAATCACAAACTAATAAGGATGAGCAAAAATGCAATTCCCCATCACAACATCCCATGAGGCACCCTCCCCATCACTCTCTATAACCCAGTTTTTTTCTTCATTTTGAGTGATTTGAAACACATGGAAAAATAATAGAGAACTATCAACTCTATTGGATTTGGAGCCAGTTGTTTCCCATCGGATCATCCTATGTGACCCATCAAGTCTGGGGACTAAACAAACCCACCCATTTATATACGGGTTGATTTCCAGATGACCTAGAACCAACTCAAGTTGCAAAAGAACCACCAAACCTATTATTCTGGGCAGTTTCTTGAAGGTCAGATTTTGCCACCCCCTACATGCGATGCAGATATTCTAGTCTTTTGGAGTTAATTTTTTCAATCTTAAGAAAGTCTCAAGAGCTTGGATTCACATTTCTGAGGTTTGGAGGTATATTGGCTTCAGGTCTGTCACACATCCCAGGATTTTCGGTTTATGATGTCATTTTCATTGTAATCTTCCAAAAGCCTGCAAGCTTGGGGTTCCTTGGGAATAGGCAGGAGTTCTCAGTTCAAATTCCAGTGCAACTCAAGGTAAATAACAAGATAAACAACTTCATGTGATTTTTCCATCAAGAACAATATAAGAGTAATGTACTTACCAAGAGAACTGCCAGTGACACTTTCTGATTGGAGAATTTTGGCTTGCAGGGTTTTATTCTGATAAACAAATCAAGAATCATGAACTGAATGAAAGAAGCAGAGCAACAGAAAATTAATACCTTTTTTATTATAGCTAATAAAAGTGAATTATTTGGGCAAATTCTTTTATTGCAAAATGCTTGAGTCAATCTGTTCAACAAACAAATCATGTGTCTAAATTTTTCATTGTCAAGTCTATGTAAGAGCAAAAAAATAGCTCAAAAATACGAGCACATCATCAAGACTAGCAAAAAAAAAAATATAAGAGAATAGTAAATAATACATTGGATATCTTTGAAACCACACACTTAAACTTAATTCAATTAAAATGATTGTACTAGGAAAAAAAAAGTAGAGCAAAGAAAATGTGTTTTATTAAGGAAAAGTGGAACACAAATAGTATGATAGAATTTTGCAAATGAGCTCCAAAAAAGACCCTTGAGATTAGACACTCAACCATGCACCAGAATTTGTTGTCAATAGCCACATATTGTACCTAGCTAAAATATTTTTCAGCAGCTTCTTATTTAGCAAGACCATCCACTACCATATTTTTAAACAGCTTATTTTGCAAGACCATCTGGTACCACATTTTCCTCGCCTCTATGATGGACAACCTCTCCAGCATCCACAGTATAACATGGACCAGCAGTTCTTGGTCAACTTAGCATCAGCAACAATTCAAAATCTCTTTAGACTTGTATAGGTAACATAATTCTAGCTTATAGAGAAATGATCCGTGGTAGCTTGTTTCCCGTTGATAACCAGAGACATATTCCCAAACCACCCCACCAATCCCTGGATTTTCAAATTAATTATTATTTGATTTAATAAACCCATGTATCAATTCAGACCACCAAGCTGTACCAGTTTTCAGTTCACTTTCCCCAATGCTGATTACTTCCTCCCACTTACAGCTAAGCAATGTCACCAAAAAGGCCTCTCTTAACTCCAGTGCTACCAAACTGAGACTCTAATTTCATGAAGGAGCATCTTCCAGGGTTTGGTGACCACCAAAATTCACAAGAATGAAGTACATTGCATAACATGCATGGAAATTAAAGTTTAAAAATTATTGGACTTGAAATATTCAAAAATGAACAAGTAAAACAAGTCTAGATAGAGTCGTGCAGCTTTTCTAACGAATTCCTTTCTTCCAGATTTAAAAAATTCATGTCAGTTCCCGGCAAGCATGTGAAATTTCAATTTCAGCGCATTTAGAAGTTTAGCTCCAAGTCATGGAGTTCTAATAAAAAAGTTTAAAAAAAAACAAAAAAAACAAAATGTCTAAAAATAGAAGAAAATAAAAGAAGCCAAAAAAAAAAAAAGGCAACCACACAACAATTTAGAGCATTTTGTGATAAATAAATTCTTTACATGTGTAGTTTTGAGACAGTTTTAGGTTGAAGTTGGTATGTAAACAAAAATCATGAATATCAAATATATGAACATGCATGTACATATTTACTTTCTGGAGATCAGTTGTTTGAAAAATTAATACATTTATCAGTTATGAAACTTCTTAGTGCCTAGTGAGATTCAAATATTTTGATCACTTCTGACAACTAATAAATATATTGAATTTGGTCTTTTCATTCTCATTATTCTGATGATAAGTGAGAATTTAATTAAACACATGTAGATCCAGACTGGTATCTTTAACTTATATGAAAAAATATGAGTTCCTATTTAGAATGTATGAATTTAGTTGATCATACTAGTCTTCAATTTTCATACTAATACTCTAGTAAGGGCCTATTTGAAATCCTCAACCCATCAGCATTAATGCTGATCATCTATCCCTTCTTATAACTGAAGAAGAAGAAAGACCATCAAAAACTTCCTTGTCCTTAAATATGTAACGAAATGATCCCCATAGGGCAGAAAAGAAAATAATAAAGTTCATAGAAAGCAAAAAAGAGCATTTATGGATGGTTTCTATCAGTTTCAGCTGAAATTGGACCAAGATTAACCAAAATGCAAAAGTAGGGGTTAATTTTGATTCGGCCTTGAGCAAAACTTGGAACCTTCATATTTCCCTCTCTCCTCTCTCCTTCACTCCTTCATGTTCATCTCTTCTTTCTCACTCTTGGTTCTTTAAAAGACCAGAGATGTCACAAAAGAACAGCAAAGCTATGTAGTGGTAACTAGCAAGTATTCAAGCTTATATTCTCATGTACCATCAATTGGCAAGCTTAACATTCCTTGTATTTCTCTGTATTGCTCCCAATTATGAGAACTTAATTGAGCTCTTAGAGGAGCATCCTTATTTGTTACCTAAAAAGCAGGGATATGGCAACTCAAACCTATGCTATTTCATTCTTGAAGCTTTCAAAACTTTTTGGCACATAGAGACTCATGATTCCAAGAAACAGCGAGATCGGCTCAGAAATTATAACAGTTCAAACCATATGATGAATATTTTTTAAAAAATTAAGGAAGAAAAGATCGATAGTCATTTAGCAAGTTGTTACAGCTAACTACTAGCCTGATAGCTGAGAGCAGGATAGGATATAATTAAACTTGATCGACTACTTTGATGTATGTGTTCTACTTTCATATGTGGCTACTGTTCCGCTCATATAGTAGACATCATGACAGACAGAATGACAGTCATCAACATAAAAGAGGTACACAATAATTTTCGCAGATAGGGTGGTATATAAGTGACCAAAAAATCATATTTTATGCATACATTAAAAAAACAAGGTGAATCTATTGAGCAAAAATTGTCAACACTTATATCCTAAATATATGACATTCACATGTTCTGCATATCTCAAAAAGAATCCGCAAGTCTATGCATCAGGAACTACCGATACTTATAGCCTATGTAAGATGCAAAAAGTACAATGTGGTACCTCCTTGAGAAAGCTGATCTCTGACTCAGACAAGCCTCTCCTATAAAAAAGCAAAAGGACTCTCCAGGTTATATAGAGTTTGATATTGCATTATTGACAGAGTCAGAAAAAGAATAAGCTATCAAAGCAGAAAAATAACAAAAGAAAATATCGTGGTAAAAATAAAACTTATCTCATAAGATTTTAAGATCCTGAAAGGAGATATAGATTAATGCATACAAAAACAATATATAGATCAGGAAAAAAAAAAAGAAAAAGTCAGATATCCTCTTGCCCAAGGTTTGTAACAACAGTTTCGGTACCTGTACCGGGCACAATTTGGTACAGTTTGGTATAGGCATGTTCGTGGCACCGACAATTAATATCCCCCGATGCTGAGTATCAGTTCACTACTGGCATGCCTGATATAAGGCGGTATGTTCCAGTTTGGCCAACCATCCTCTTACCTATGTCAATGCCTCAGATATCAAGAGCCTAAGAATTTATCAGAAGGTATTAAATAAAAATGAAGGTAGAGAAGGATCTATATTTCCTGCCTAAGATAACTAATGCTAGTCTTCATTTGCTTCAATCCTTCCTTATATTTCTAACTGGTCTCCTGTATCTTGAATTGCTTGGATAAACATAAATTTATGCCACACATTCTACTCAGTTACTTCTTCTTACACTTACCTCTACAAGGATCCTTTTCAAGAAAAAACCTATTCTTCGGAACCAAATTCCAGAACAAGCAAAAAATTCAAGAAGATTCACTCCAAACCATGGTTAGCCGAATCATGGCAAACCGGCCAATTCAGGGCATCCCAAACCAGACTGGTCAGGAATCAGCACGATTCCTGCTATTAAAATGAGACGAGGTTGATTCAGCTATTAAACTGCCCATGGCCTGCTAGTATTCTTTTCCTCCCACACACCCCCCTCCCCCACCTGCATTTTGGTAGGTCCCTCCTCCCACCTCTCTCTCTCTCTCTCTCTCTCTCTCTCTCTCTCTCTCTCACACACACAGGTTAGAGTTAGGGTTTCCCTTTCCTCTTTTGCTCTTTAATGCTGCCATTGCTCTTCAGAGCTCATGAACTAACTCTTAAGATTAGTCTTTTTCTTCCTCCTTTCTTTCTTTCTTTAGCCCCCCCTCTCTCTCTTCCTCTCTCCTTTTCTCCCCTTCCCACTCCCTCTCTGGCTCTCCCTATGTCAGTACTAACTGTCCAGCCGGTATGCCCTCCAGTACTGGTTTAGTGAACCTTACTCCAAATAATTTTCGACATAACAGAAATAAGAAAATAATACTCATAACAGAATCAAGAAGTTATTGTACCTAAAAATTAAATATTCTCAAATTGCCCTAATAGTTTTTTATTCAGTTTAATCAGTTTGGTTTGCAACAAGACAACATGAAAGCATGAGCAAGTGCAATATTGCAGTTTTTAGCATTTCTTGAAGACAAAAAAAAGAAACTCTAGAATTATTTCTGCCCAACTAACATTACTACTTTAAAAGGCCTACAACCACAAGATTGTCCACCTAATTGTTGTAGACCTTGAATCAAAACAACATAAAAAGAACAAAATATCCTAACCAAACTTCTCTTCATTGACTCACATGAAATTAGAAGCTTTAAGGTGAAGGAAAACCCTGTTTACCGGCATAGGATCGTTCAGATCTGATTAGATCTGAAAGAATATTTTCAAAATTTTTCTTCTAAGATCATAATCAAATCTGAGACATCTCGGATCTGATTCTTTAAGATCTGATATTAAGATTAAAAATAAAATTAAATCTAATTAATTTCATACCTTGTATTTTGGGTAATCAGATTACCTTGTGATGATCTGGATCTGTCCTGAGGTTCTGCAAGGAGTCACACACGCGCCTGGCCTCTACCGGTATCCACTCGGGCAGGATCTAGACGTCTTCTCCTCGCGAATCTTTCCTCCAAATATCAAATCTGAATCTGATCTGTAAGTCCTTCAAAAGATTTTCTGAAAGTAGCGTGTCCGTCTCACAAACATCGTCGCATAGATGCTGAACTCTTCACAAATTTGATTGGATCTTCTTCTCAGATTTATTTCCAACCTTTGGCACTTAGAAGAAGGGAAGAGAGAGGATTAGAGACGGCGTGAAAAATGGAAGGGGCGACAGCCTTTTGGATATCAAAATTATTTCTTTCATGAAGAGCCTTGACGCAAGGATTCTTATACAAAAGCATAGCGTCAAGTTAGAATCCCTCTTTGACCAAAATCCTCATTTATTCGACCATTGAAACTCCTAAACCTGATCTCCACGAAAATCCCCAGATCCCATCTGATTTTTACGCCAAAAATCAATCTGGAAGGTGGCAGCATGAGTAAATAAGGAAGAGTCTATTGCGCCTAGGACTCTTCCCTCAAGAGTTTGATCCAAATCAAACTCTATCATAACTCAGTCTAGACACCTCCAAAAATCATGAAATTTGGTACACCCAATGTATGACTCGTGCCCTATCATATCTAAAAATCAAATCAAAAGGATTTTCAGAGAATTTTCTAGAAGCTTCTGATCAGATGACCCTTAATTCTCTCAATTGGATCAACTTTTAACCCTAGTCCAACTGCACTAAGAATGGATTTAATTTCTATAATTAATCTGACCTGGATAGGTTCCAGTCAGATGAAAATAAATCCATTCAAGATACAAGAATGAGTCAAATCAAATTTGACTCAGTTGCGACGAATCAGAAAAATTACATAAGAAGAAAATCAGGCTCAATCGTGTGCTAGCACGATTATCTTGAACCTGATTGGATCTAATCCAAATCAATCAAACTGGATTAGCTCAACTGATAACATCCAGATCTAAACCCTTATTTGTGTGATCCAGTTATATTCAATTCTATATGGTAATAAGACATGTCACGATCTCCATCATCGACATCATCGAAACATCTTTCAATAGACCAGAATTTTTCTGATTCATACAATTAGAATGATTGATTATCAAAATCATTATAATTGCTCCCAAAATCGACCAGTGACACCTAGCAGTATATGGTGGTAACCCATCAGAACTGAAAACGAACCTCTGGGTGCAGTTACCTGTGTGATTGGGTTCTTTTATCTTGAGCCCCGATAAGATTAGGGTTAAGGTGAACTCGTCAAACCCAATGTCCATCATTTGATTCAAGTCCAATGTGAAACCCTAATAGAAACTCTTTCTATCATCTTCACTCTGCCATGATCATGGGCTTAAGGACTCAATCTCATGATTATCATAGGGCTATTCCTCATCTACCGAAGTGATAAATCCCTTATTAGTGCAATTCAATTTCTACAATGAATATGCTATAGCCAACATACACCTCAGGATTCCGAATGGCTAGGAGATCGAGTTATAGTGTAGTCAAACTATAACACCTCAAAGTGAACTGCCGATGCACCTTAAGTCAAAAAACCAGACACACCTAATGTAGCATCGAGCCAGTCATCGGCGAGAAGGTAGACTTCCTTATAACTGCTCGAGGCGGTCATGCTCAGTGCTCTCATTCTCTAACGAGTACCTATATTCTCGCTCCGATGTCTCCACACCATAGATTCAAGATACATTTATCCTAAGAAAACGATCGTACACCAACCTTCCAGATCGATCACCATCCTCGTGATAATCCTACAGTCGGGAGTAGTTTATAAATTAATTATGAAAATTCATGTCTTAAATTTTCAACTCTTGAAAATATGAATTATCATTACCATTAACTCAAAGGATGTATCACAAATACTTCAAATACACACTATGATAGAAAACAACCATTTTATTAATTTATAGTCAAAATTACAAAATTGCCTTTAGAAGTGTATTATAAGTGTCAGCCAATCTAGCTTCTAGGGCACACATCTAATATAAGGTACCCTTGGTGAAGCCCATTACACTACATGGAATGTCTTAACAATTTCATCCGAGTGCTCACTTGATTAGAGAATAGGAAGACCATGTTAAGTGCAAAAGCACTTTCAATTTTAGATAATGAATGTGGGGTACATCAATGATGAATCCAATGTACATCAATGTGTAGGTCAGAAACAACATAAGCTTTGATGTAGACTTTGTAACATAAGAACAAGCAATTCCCAATCATAACATTCAGAGAAATCAACTGAAGAGAAGGTGCACTATTTAGATGACTAGTGAATTCTGAAAGGAGTCAAGCATTATGCTTGAACTACAGACAGGAAAATCCTGTCTTCGCCAAAAGTTCAGAAGATATTTGATTCTCAAGTCTTGTTGCAGGCTGTGCTGCAACTAATGACTACAAGAGTTTATACCTTAGTGCAGAGGGATGACTATTTCAATAGAACCTACCTGCATCATATAATAAATAAATAAATAGAAAAAAACCTTACAAACACTCACCGATAACCATAGTGAACCCTTCCATCATTATGCTTTGGATTGAGAACAAAAATGTTGTATGCATCCCCAATCTGAAGATACTCAATGAGAGTTGCAAAAAGATACTCCATCCTATCGATGTCAACTTGCCAAAGAATTTCTTCATCCTCCCTGGGAAAAAAAGGAAAGAAAAAGAAAAAGGATAAATGGCGAACTAGGTGCAACCATAAACCAGCAAATCATGATCTACAACATGAATTTTGTAAAACAAAGAAAGTTTAACAGAGCTTCAAAGTTGCACTAAAAGAACTGAAGAGTGTTGTACATAGGCATCAAGCATACAGAATGCAACGAGAGGATAAAAATGATGTGCATACGCAGGCAAATTATGACATCGATATCAGTACTTCATATGTCAACATCAGAACTTCATATATCTATATCAGAACTTCAAATGTATGCAAACCTCAAAGTATCAATGATTGACCATGACACCAGCAAAATCTCAGACTTGAACTGACTAAAATTTGAGATCCACCAATGCCATTGCATCCAGTGGATCAACTTTCTGCCTAAATATGGTGTCACATGTATCTGCCAAGTTATGTTGTTTGGCACTGACTTGTAAAATGTAGATGGGTTATATGGGATTGGATCACATATCAAATTGCAAATCCGAAATTAGAAATGATTAAAAAATGGAAAATATAAAATAAACATGAAACCTAAGAAAAATGAGTCAATTATAAAGTAGATTAATAAAGAATAAAAATCCATAGTTCATACTTATACGAAGTCTAGTTTCCACCAATCATAAGACATATAAAGCATGTCTACTGTAGCAATGTCATGTCCAATTATTCATTATAACTCTATATTTCCAATCAAATCAATTATCCTTTTAGATGGAATATTCAGGAAACAAAAGAAAAACAAGATTTAACAAATGGTTGTAAACTTGCCTCTTGATTTTAACTCATGAATTCCAAAATCTCTCTTTAGTCCTTAGAAGTAAAAAAGATTTAACAAGCTTTCTAACTTGCATGATGAAGTCTTGTTGGTGAAACAATTAACTCTATAAGTCAAATAAATGACAAAAAGAACAGACTTCCATGTGATTTAATAGGTACATAACATGATCAAGTCTTATCTTGTGATCTAAGGGATCGTGCGAATCCATAAGACAGCTGTAAGTCTTATGATCCTAATAGATCCTGATCCAAGGACAACATACAGATATTTTAGCATCATTTTGATCTGAATTCTGATATCCAGATCATTGATATAAGATTTTAAAAATAATGGTACCAAAGCATTAACAGCACATAGAGTCATCATTAAGATGCACAGCGAAGGTATAATATCTAAAACACTTCCGGTTGGAAGTCAGGATCACCTCAGGTTATTTGTGCTAATACCTAGCATATGCAGTGCACATGATCAAGTCAAGAAGAATTTGATTGATGAATGTGATCATATCATGAATGGTACAGGATTAGGTCTATATTTAAGTGATATATGGATGGTAATACCACTCCCCTCCTCTGGCACTTGCATGAGCATATGAAGTTATTGTCACTTGGTCCAAATTATTTGTGCCCGTATTATTCAATTATTGCCACATGGCATCAACAAGTTTTATAGCAAATATGAATGCATGTTCAGACTTGGTCAAATTACTAGATAGATGAAATTCAGAAATGCAGGCTAACCATGTTCAAATTTATATTTACGTATATTACCTGGAATCTGAAATATCTTCTTTACGCGATAGAGCTTTTATGGCATAATCAAAAACAGAAGTAACCTTTTCTCCCACATGTATAGCGTGCACAGAAAATCTGTATTCACAATGGAACACCATAATAAAATTAGAAAAGGGCAACTAGCTGCCTGACAACTGACCAAGAGGGGAAAAGGCAATGAAAACTCTTGACATCAAATAACTGAATAAGCCATGGTATTCTGCAACTGAAGAGTAAGAGGTCAAGGAATAATCACTTGTAGTTTATGTGACTGATGAGAGGAAGATGATGGTGTTGAACTTTCTCAATGCTGATCTTGTAAAAAGGTGTAAGAACCTCCCCAATTGGAGGCACTCGTGTATGTTCAAAAATGTGGTCAATCTTGGTGAACCACTGCTCAAGTTCCTCAGGTCCCAGCTTAAACTCTAAGAGCAGTTATCATATACATCAAAATTGGGGGAAAAAAAATCCATTTGATATCAGTACATATAGATAGACAAAAAGACACATACCATGGTTCCCTTTTCCTTCAAATCCTATGAAGATGAAATTCACTGGGACAGGGAGGTATATAGAATCAACCTCTGAAAGCTTCAAATAATTTGCAATATTACCTAGAGATATCACCAGAGAAAATAAAACATAAGCACAGATCACAAAACTTTGGTTCTGAACCAAAATGGCAATATTGGTTTTCTCTAAATGCAATATCCATATCATATAAAAAAGATATTACAATTCAACTTTGTCTATGAAATATAACTAGTCCAACATAAAGCAGTTTCTATAGATGTTTGCAGTATTACAAAGCCAAATCAGAGTGTAAACTATAGTAACTGATCATATTTATCTACCGCCTAGCATGCATAACAAGTCCTCGAAAGCAATGAACCAGTTTATGCACCTCTATGGTGTAAGGCATGCATGCTTGCCGCTTTTTGGCACACGGTCCTTTTCTTTTTCTTTTATCAAGTGACAGGATCAGGGGTCAGACTACATTAGAAAAGGTGATCAACACTGAAGATAAGACAGAATATCACATCTTACAATTGTCAATAGATCAATAAGAAAGTTATCACCTAATTCAGAGGTAACTGATATTTCTCAAGCTCGATGAGCAAGTAGAGTATAAACAGAACTGCTAATTCAATCCAGTTTTAAAACCATACCTGCTTGGGTGTGGATATAAAACACATAATTGATGCAAATGTAGCTAGAGATATAAATCAGTGTGTAAGTTCTGGTCTGTATATGCAGTACAATACAAAAATATAAACATACGGTGAGGGTGGATACAGATTTGAACATACAAGGCAGCTTGGCATCCACAATCATTAAGTTTCAAGCACTAGTTAGAATATCTAGCCTCAGGTTTATAGGTAAACATCACATCATATTAATGTGGAACCAGATCCACATAAACATCATAACTAGCTACCATATTCCCTCACCCTTTCTTTTTATCCTCAGCTCTCTCCATTCTGCTGTTTTCATGCTTCCTTGAAGTCAGATTCCTCTATCAAAAAAAGAAAACTGAAGTTCCCAAGCAATTTGTATGTGAACCAACTTACAATAAATTTTGCATTAACAAACATGTTGAAATAGCATGTGGGTCAAATCTGACCATCATCATCATCTACAACACTTTTCATATTAGATGTATTAACCATCACTAAGAAATTAATTAATTTAGTTAACATTTGCTCATATATTGTGGAACATGAAAGGAATTTTCACTGTAATTTATACTTCATTGCATCTCAAAACTGAACAGTTTTCACCATTATTTTGCTGTCAATCTTCAACCTTCTTTCATCAAATACAAATTTGCCCTTTCAATTGAACTTCATACTTCTCACACCACTCATTATGACATTTAACCTAATCACTCATTTACAAAAATCAAGGGAGCATTTGAATCTCATTTCTTTTTAGAAAACTCCAAACTTCTCACATCACTCGTGTGATATTTGATGTGATCACTCAATGATGATGACCAACCTATAGACTAAGATTTGCCATACCGGTCAGTACCATACATACCAGTATCGAACCAGTACAGTCTCGTACTATACTAATACTTAGTACATCTCACCATCTCGTACTATATCATTTACCGACAATGCAATAAGATGGTATTGGTATAGGGTCCAACACTGAGATGGCAAACCTAGGCCATCTCATGAGTGCCATGCCCCCCACTGAAAAGTGAAAAGTATATGTTCCTTCTATATATTCAACAAATAACCATCAAAATTTTATGTATAGCAATAACATATTCCTTTTCTAGATAATTACTAATAGCTATACTTGCCAATACATAAAATGATTCGCATTTAAGTGTATAGAAATTGTATGGATTTTACTTGTAATGTTCATTCATAAATGAATAAGTCCTTCCTATATCCATAATTCATACATTTATATGATTAAAGATCATATCTGTAGTGTTTTCTAAACTTTTCTTTTTAACTCGTCAATGAATCCATTACCAACGCATGGTATTTTTGTTTCATGCAATGAATTAATTGGTCTTTTTCTTTTTTATGTGAATCAAACTTAATTGAGTTTTTATTTTGAATCATAGAATGTTGATTGATTCTATTTCAACATTTTTATGGTACTAATTGTCTACTTGAGACCATTTTGTCCCCAACCTATAGGCTATCATTGTACCCATACACCATATCAAACATTTCCTAACCTCTTTTGCCACTAATGCTTGATTATAAGATTCATGTGAAAGAATGTCTTATGTTCACTTGGTGCATGATAGTTTCCATAAATGCCTTCCAGGCACTACAACAACTGTCTCAGCATTTGGAGTACTTAAATGATTAATACTTTGACCAAAAGCATAGAATTTCCACCAAAATGGAATTTGTTCTCAGATTCCAAGAAATATCTATTATTGTACTTACAATTTATAATTAAGAAGTTTGCGCTGTGCTTGACTGTTAAAAAAGGGTCATTCTAAAGTTTATCCTGGGAATAGTTTCCGCATGTAATGTCATTGAAACAATCATGAAGTGCTGTCTGTGGTAAATGTGAAGAGATGGAGAAATGAAAGGAATTGAGACCAAATGTGGTGTAGTGGAAGGTGCAGAAGAAAGGAAGTCATACAATCTTCAGGAATAAACTGAAAAGTGAGACTCCATTTCTGAGAAGAACATGGGTGGAGCATACTGGTGATAGCTTTGAAGTGGGAGTGAGCTGGGGTTGCTTCTGGAACCCCATTAAGCTGATAAATTTTAGTTATAAGCAGGCCTTCCTTCATGCTACTTGTTGCTTATCAGCTATACAGCCTTGATACTCGTACTTTGATCCTTATACATTCTTAATGCCATTCAAAAAGGAAGAGAAAACAAAATTGAATCTTTGCAAACTTGGCATGGATGCAACATCATTCAATACTTTAGAATAAGCAAAGCCCTGATGCACTACAGGAATTAATTACCTGCCTTTGTGTAGTTGAACACTGCCATTTTCCCCAGGTCAGAAGATACCAAACTTTCCAAATCATCAAAATCTGAAAATGTTATAGCATGTCATCCAGCAGAAACAACATGATTAACTGTTCCACTAAAAGAGGCGAGATACAACTTCAGGAGTGCAATCTTGCGATTTCTCAGGAAAAAAAACTGTTTTCACATCGCGCTAGAGTTTTGTGGGGGGCAGTGTTTTTCGAGAGTAAGACAGAAGAATATGACGATCTAAAGCATGCCTTCTCTGTTTATCAAAAAAAAAGATCTTTTCTTGTTTTGTTCTGTGATGAAAGGGAGGAGATGTAGAGCATCTTACCACCACGAATCACATCTTCGCTCCAGAATTTACTTTTCGCTTTAAGGTTGAACAACGAAAAGACCGACGATTTCCCACTTTTGCGAAACCCCAACGGAGCCGCATCCACCTCCGCCGCGATTGTTAGGAACTGAATAACATCAAAAAGGACAAACAATCTAACACTTCGCATAACAAGCGCGTATATATGGATTAGTAACCGATTACAACAAAATCTCAACCTACCGGCGCGATTACCCCTGATGGAACCTAATCCTTATCGTTCTTGACCACGAGGAAAAAAGAAAGAAAGAAACACCACAAGCAAAGACTCCAATTCTTTTTTTTTCCCCCGGAGCAGACGGGATAGCACATAAAGA
Source organism: Cocos nucifera (assembly GCA_006176705.1). Lineage (NCBI taxonomy): Eukaryota > Viridiplantae > Streptophyta > Magnoliopsida > Arecales > Arecaceae > Cocos > Cocos nucifera. Next base: position 17,021 of record QRFJ01002045.1, on the reverse strand, counting down.
TTTCAGAAGAAAGGCTGTAGGCGGTAAAGAAGATCGCAGTGGGGTAGGGTAGAGATGGAACGCTTACCAGGAGGAAGATCAAGAAGCCGCCGATCGCGAGAGGAGAGGATTTGGGGGAGGAGGAGGAGAGGGCGCGACCAAGCAAGCTCCTGTAGGTTACGGAGGAGGGATTCATCGCGAGAGCCATCGCCGGCGGAGAGAGATTTTAGCAACCCGGGGTACCGAGGAGACGGTAGCGGATGACTCGCTGTTGAGTCGTGGTTTTGGTAATAAGAAGGGACCCCGGACCGCCGCCTGCTCCTGCGGGAACGACGGAACAAAAATCATATGGGCAGAGTTCATTAGCGGATGTATATGGCGGAAATTTCTTTTATATCATATTTTTTTTTATTTTATTTTAATATTTTAAAATTTTAAAAAAAAAATGGCTACCAAATCCATCAATCTTATAAGTTGAAAAATTACACAAAAAAAAAAAAAAAAAAAAACATAGGCTTATTCTATCTCAAATCCTTTTTATCTTCGAACCTTTTCCTCAGTATAAAAATATCAAACTCTTTTCTAATAATAAAATCTAATATATATCTATAAATAAATTAATATATAATTTTTTTAAATATAAAATTTATTAATATATGATATATAGTAAATTAATATAACATCTAACAAAATATTCATCCGATATTATATGATTTTTTAAAATATGATGTTTATTTGTATATAGTATATAACCAAATGATACATACTTGATAGCTTAGTGATGCATAATATAAATTATTTTTTTATATACACCTAGCTGTAATAATACATATCTATAAATAAATCGATACATAGTTTTTTAAATGTGGTGTTCATCATTAGATAGTATATAGCCAGTTGATGCATACGAAAAAAAATATTCATCCTATATCTCAATATATATTTCTAAATAAATCGATATGTAGTACATAATACATAACCAAATGATATATACTTGATGATTTACTGATACATACTATAAGCACTTTTTTATACATGCCTAGTATCCAATACATACCTACTGATAAATCGATATATAGTTTCTGAACATAATGTTCACTAATATACGATATATAATCAGTTGATACACATCTAGAAAAATATTCATTCAATGTCCTAATACATACGTCTGGATAAATTAATATACAATTTTTAAAATATGACAATCACTAGTATATGACCAAATGATATGCCTTTGATGGTTTATTAATATATACTATAAATTTTTTTAAAACACACCTAGCAACAATTCAATACAAAAAAATCAATATATAGTTTTCCGAACATGGTACTCATCAGTACATACTATATATGGCTAATTGATATATACCTAACAAAATTATTAATCTAACATCCCAAAACATACTTCTAGATAAATCAAGATAGTTTTTAAAACATGATGGTCACCGGTACATAATATAGCCAAATGACGTACAATACATAGCTTACTAATACATATTGTAAGCTACTTTGATGCATACAATTTTGCATATATGTATTGGCTAATTTATTATTTGAAAATGGACCGAGCTTTCAAATTTGAGGGTTATAACATGTAATACCTAAGCCAAAACAACCCGTGTCTAGTCCAATTATAAAAAAAAAAACCCCAAAAAAGAATTTAGCATGAATTTTAAAGTATGAAAAAAAGAATAGGATGAAGAAGACTCCCAATGAGAGTCTTCTTCCACCTAATCTCACCGAAAAAGATGTCAATTTGAGCGAGGATTTGGGTTCTCCTCCATGCTATTTAGGGACCCTGACCTCCCCCTACTATTCCACGTTAGAAAATCCGAAGCTTGTCAAAGATCACTAGAGCTTTTCTCTTCTATTCTTCATGCTCATCAAAATCAAGGCTCAATCATCACTGAAAAACTAGGTAAGATGTCAACAAACTTCGATTTACCCTCTCCTATCTCTTCCTTAATTATTAAAGCCTTGATTCCAATCATTAATCATCAGATTTTTCTCAATAGATGCTGTTGGGATAAATTCCGCTCCTACCGAAGTCCGACCCGACGCTCAGCATAATGCAAACAGTAGCCACAGAAGAGCTTCAGCGCACTGGTCCAGCCGAACTCCTTCAGCCGGCCGAACTGCCTAGCGGATGAACTTTCCAGCGTCCGGGCTCCGAGCCGAACTCCTTCAGCCAACCGAATTGCCTAGCGGCCGAACTCCCTAGCGCCTAAACTTCGGGCCGAACCCCCACCGCCGATCGAACTTCCTAGCGGTCGAGCTCCTTGGACTCCAAGCGGCAGGACTTCTTCAGGAGACGGACTCCTCCCAGACACCCGTTCGGCCATCCGAGCTCCTACGAACCTCTTTGCGGCCGAGCTCCTCCCGGGCTTCCCCTTCAGCCAAACTCTCCTACAAGTCCGAACTCCTCTGAACGAACTGTCGCCTGCAACAAGACCGGACGATATACTGCCATGACTAACGATGCCTTCCTCTCCATACCAGACTCCATGCGGTCCACGACTTGCCAGTATGGCTCCCACGATCCATCGGACGATGCCTTCCTCTCCGTACCGGACTCCATGCGGCCCATGACTCGCCAGTATGGCTCCCACGATCTACCGGACGATGCCATCCTCTCCATACCGAACTTCATACAGCCCCAACGACTCTCTGCCAGGCGGCATGGCCGTCACCATCAACCAAGCTCCGCCTATAAAGGACCCTCCAGATACGACGAGGTTAAGCTCTCTGATCTCTAAGCTCTCCTCCTCATCTCTAAGCTCCGAAACTCATCCCGAGCACTCCATTCCTATTGGCTGAAAATTGACTTGACCGTCGAAGGGTCCTGACGGAGCCACCCCCCACCGGCTCCGGATGGGACTTCATTTTGCAGGTCCCCGACGGCGACCTCGGCGGCCCCCACTCCAACAACCTCTGGCGATGACCAGTTTCTACACCAATAGATTGGCACTAGAAGGAGGATCTGAACCTTCGAGGTTCCCTTGTTCTTGAAGGAGTGCTCACGACGATTTCCTTCTTCCCGCTCCAGATCCTTCCTCTTCCCCTTCAGGATTTCTTTCCCAAAAAAAATGCCCCCCAGGAGAGCCTTGACTCGGCGATCGGTGGCCTCCGTGACCCAGTCCCGTTCGGGTCCATCTGCTCCCACTTCAGCCTCGGCGACCTAGGCTCACTCTGTAGCCGCAGTGGACGTGGAGCAGTTCAGTCTGCTTGCCCAGCAGGTCCGTGATCTTACGGAGGCGGTGCAGGCCATGCAGTCGCGGGCCCCGGCACCAGCTCGATCGACACGGGATTCCCCAGAGTCTCGGGGTTCGGCCCAGGGGCGACCGGCATGGACTACCCGACCTCCAGTCCCCAGAAGGGGAAGGCAATCGGGGGAGAGCCCCTGCTCGGACCGTAGCTCGATCCAAGGAGAAGCTTCGCGCCCGTTCTGCGAGAAGACCTTGGAGATCAAAGATCACGAAGATCTCCTAGATCAAAGGCTCTTGGAGATGGGACGGCGCATAGAAGAACTTCGTCATACTCCTTCCTCCCGCGGTAACGATATTTGCACTGATCCTCCCTTCTCACAGAAAATTATGCAGGAACAGGTACCACCGAACTTCAAGCTCCCGCATTTTGAAAGCTACGATGGGACCACTGACCCGGTCGACCATTTGGAGGCCTTCAGGACGACGATGTTACTCCATGGCGCGCCTGATGCCATTTTGTGTCGGGCTTTCCCTTCTACCCTCAAGGGAGCGGCTAGGAATTGGTACTCGGCGCTTAAGCCGGGCACCATCCTGTCGTTTGACCAAATGAGTCAACAATTCGCGGCCCACTTCGTCAGCAGCAAACGGCCGCGCAGAGGCTCGGATTCCTTGTTGGCCATCAGGCAAAAAGAGGGGGAACCCATCCGGGCTTACGTCACCCGGTTCAACACTGCCGCGCTGGAAGTCCGGAACCTGGACCAATCAGTTGCTATGGCCGCCCTCAAGGGCGGCCTTCAGAAGAACGACCTGCTGTTTTCCCTGGAGAAGAAATATCCCAGGGACTTCGCTGACATGCTAGCTCGGGCCGAAAGCTATGCCCGGGCAGAAGAGGCTTTCGAGGCCAAGGATGGTGAAGCTCGCGACAAGCGACGAGTAGGCAGAGCGGGAAGGCCTGCCGAGGAAAGAAAGCGCACCGAAGCCTGGCCGCGTTCCCGAACTCCCCCTGGTCGCGGGCGTGCCCGGACTCCACCTCAGGCTCGGGGGCGGGAAGCCCACCGACGGGAAGGCGCGCCGAAGTTCTCCTCGGCACCGAAGTCCCACCCGACGCCGAAGTTCCCCCCGGCGCCGAGGTTCTCCCTCGCGACGAGGTCCCTCCCCGCGCCGAGGTTCTCCCCTCCGACGGCGTTTTCACAGCTACGCCCCCCTCAACGCCCCGAAGGCTCAAGTGCTGCTGGAGATCAAGGGACGACTTCCGGAGCCGGAGAGGATGCGTTCCCATCCCAGAAAACGCAACCCCAACAAGTTCTGCCTTTACCACCGTGACCACGGTCACGATACCGAGGAGTGCATCCAGCTCCAGGACGAAATCGAGGAGCTGGTCCGGCGGGGCAGGCTTGGCCGATTCCTGCGAAGACGATCTAAAGAGCAGGAAGATCGGCCGAGAATGTTGCCGCCGATTGGGGAAGATCGGCAGGAGGACCGGCCGTCTCTTGGCGTCATTAACACCATCTCGGGAGGACCGCAGCAGGGAAAGACCGACGAATCCGAGGGATCGGCAAAGAGGCAGAGGACCTCGGAGCCCGTGACCTTCACCGAGGCAGACGCCCAGGGGATCAGATTTCCGCATAACGACGCGGTTGTAATCTCTTTAAACGTCGCTGATTATGATGTACGCCGCGTTTTGGTGGATAATGGAAGTTCGGCGGACATATTGTTTTACGATGCCTTCTTAAAAATGTCCCTACCTGACACCCGCTTAGGACCTGTAAATTCCCCCCTGGTGGGATTTGCCGGACACGCCGTTCCGGTCGAAGGCATGGTGACTTTGGCGGTGACGGCGGGCCAATCCCCAAAATCGGCCAAGGCGCGGATCGACTTTTTTGTCGTGAGGACCCCGTCCGCCTATAATGCAATCCTTGGGCGACCAGGCCTTAACGCGCTACGGGCGGTAGTGTCAACCTACTACTTAAAGATGAAATTCCCGACGAGCCATGGAGTCGGCGAAGTCAGAGGAGACCAAGCCCTGGCAAAGTACTGCTACTCAATCGCCCTGCGCGAGGGAGACCGGCCCGACCCTTGCCTTGTTGACGGACTGGACGTCCGCGACGACCTCACTGAAGAACGGGGCGAACCTGCGGAAGACCTCGTCCCTGTGTCCTTACGCGATGGAGACCCGGGGCATGAGGTGCGGATCGGCTCCAACCTAGCGGCCGAGGTCAAGGGACAGCTCGTCGCTTTCCTCAGAAGGAATGCAGACGTCTTCGCCTGGGCCCCAGCGGATGTACCAGGGATCGACGCCGATGTCATAGAACATCGGCTGGCCATCGACCCAAGGCACCGACCCGTCAGAGAAAAATTACGCCGCCAAGCCCCAGAAAGACAGAAGGCGGTAGCCGAAGAAGTGGATAAGCTCCTTGAAGCTGGACTCATCCGGGAGGTCAACTATCCGACCTGGGTCTCGAACGTGGTCCTCGTCAAAAAAGCAAACAACAAATGGAGGATGTGCGTCGACTTCAAGAAGCTGAACAAAGCCTGCCCAAAGGACAGCTACCCCCTGCCGAGGATCGATCAGCTGGTGGACGCAACCTCGGGCCACGAGCTCCTCACTTTTATGGACGCATTTTCTGGTTATAACCAGATACGCATGGCGCCCGAGGATGAAGAAAAGACCACCTTTATTACTGACCGAGGTCTCTATTGTTACAGGGTCATGCCTTTCGGACTCAAGAATGCAGGAGCCACCTACCAGCGCTTGGTCAACAAGGTCTTCAAGGGGCAGATCGGCCGCAACATGGAGGTGTACGTGGACGACATGCTGGTCAAAAGCCGAGCCTCGACAGACCACCTCGCCGACCTTGAAGAAACTTTCGGTGCGCTTAGGAGGCACAAGATGAAGTTGAACCCGACCAAATGCGCCTTCGGCGTGACCTCCGGAAAATTTTTAGGATTCATGGTGTCGAGACGCGGAATCGAGGCAAATCCCGAGAAAATCCGAGCCATCCAGGAGATGACTGCCCCGAAAACAATTAAGGAAGTTCAGCGCCTGGCTGGGAAGGTGGCGTCCTTGAACCGCTTTGTCTCAAGGTCGGCCGAGCGGTGCCTGCCTTTCTTCCAGGTCCTCAGGCGACCGAAAGATTTTTGCTGGACAGCGGAGTGCAAACAGGCATTCGAAGAGCTTAAAAACTACCTCGGCGCGCCTCCACTGCTGGCAAAGCCCGAACCTGGAGAAGGGCTGCTCCTATACCTAGCTGTCTCTCCAATGGCCCTGGCGGCTGTCCTGGTCAGGGAAGATGCGAAGGCGCAACAACCAGTCTACTACGTGAGCCGAGCCTTGAGGGACGCGGAAGACCAGGTACTCCAAGTTAGAAAAACTAATTTACTGTCTTCTGATCGCAGCCAGGAAGCTCCGACCTTACTTTCAGGAGCATACCATCACGGTCCTCACGGACCAACCATTAAGAGCCGTCCTCCACCGCGCAGACGCTTCAGGAAGAATCGCCAAATGGGCGATCGAGCTCACGGAGTTCGACATCAATTACCGGCCCAGGCCATCGATCAAGGCTCAGATACTGGCGGACTTCGTGCTGGAATGCACCGCACCAGTTGAAGCCGAGCTTGAATCAAGCGAGACTATCATCAGAGGGAGACCAGGCCCCGACGAAGCCGAGCTGTGGCGGTCGAGCTTCCCTGAAGAAAGGGCCGACCTTCTTGAAGGCGCCTGGGTTCTGCATGTGGATGGCTCATCCAACTCTAGCGGGGCCGGCGCAGGGCTGGTCCTGGTTAGCCCCGAGGGGATCGTCACCGAGTACGCATTGCGCTTCGAGTTTCCCACAACCAACAATGGGGCCGAGTATGAAGCGCTGATAGCCGGGCTGCAGATAGCCAGGGAATTGAAGGTGGGTCGGCTTCAAGTCTATAGCGATTCCCAGTTGGTGGTCGGTCAGGTCGGCGGCAGCTACGAGGCGCGGGAGGAAAGCATGGTGATGTACCTCGGGAAGGTGAAGAACTTAATACCAGCCTTCGACAGCTTCGACATTCGGCACATCCCAAGGACCGGGAATACAAGGGCCGACCTCCTCTCCAAGTTGGCCACCTCTGCCCCGGCCGAACTACCAAAAGAGGTGTTTCTGGAAACTCTGAAGTGCCCGACCACCGAGGAACCTCAGGCCGTCCTGCGGACGGACTTCGAGCCCAGCTGGATCGATCCGCTGATCGCCTACCTCGAAGAAGGGGTCCTCCCCCACGACCGGAGAGAAGCTCGGAAGCTCAGGAGTCAAGCCTCCCGCTACGTCTTGTACGAGGGCAGGTTATATAAAAGGTCGTACTCCCTCCCGTTGCTGAGGTGCCTCCGACCCTCTGAGGCCTGCATCGCGCTACAGGATGTCCACGAAGGACTCTGCGGAAGTCACGCGGGAGCCAGATCCCTATCGCAAAGACTACTTCGGCAAGGGTACTACTGGCCGACCCTACTTCGTGATTCCACGGAATACGTGAAGAGGTGTGACCGCTGCCAGAAGAACGCCAGCGTGCAAAGGCAGCCGGCATCCGAACTCACTCCGCTCACCGCACCCTGGCCCTTCGCGCAGTGGGGGATGGACATCCTCGGCCCCTTCCCAACAGCGTCCGGACAACGGAAGTTCCTCCTGGTCGATCGACTACTTTACCAAGTGGGTCGAGGCGGAACCACTAGCGAAGATCACCGAGGCCAAGGTGCAGGACTTCGTCTGGAAGACGCTGATCTGCCGGTTCGGTCTGCCCCGAGCCCTCATAACCGATAATGGGCGACAGTTCGCTGGAGCCCGGTTTGCCGAGTTCTGCGAAGGACTAAACGTCTCCCACCACTTCACATCGGTGGCTCATCCGCAAGCCAATGGGGAAGCCGAAGTGACCAATCGGACCCTGCTGCAAGGCCTCAAGACGAGGCTCGACAGGGCAAAAGGGGCCTGGGTAGACGAACTCTACCACGTTCCTCTGGGCATACCGAACAACGCAGAGGGTACCGACCGGCGAGACACCCTTCGCCTTGGCCTTCGGCACCGAGGCAGTCATCCCGATCGAGCTCAAACTCCCGTCTGCTCGAATCGTGGGCTTCAACGAGCAACTCAAACCCCAGGACCTCAGAACCAACCTCGACCTTTTAGAAGAAAAAAGGGAAGGCAGCCCGCATCCGGATGGCCGCCTACCGACGGAAGGTGGCTCGGTATTACAATTCCAGAGTCAAAAGCAAGGCGTTCAGAGTTGGGGACTTAGTGCTCCGACGAGCAGCCGTCTCTCAGCCCCAGAAGTCAAGGGAAGCTCGTCCCAAATTGGGAAGGTCCGTACGAAGTGGTAGAGGTCATCCGACCTGGAACCTATCGCCTAAAGGAGCTCGGAGGACTAGCGCTTCCCCGACCTTGGAACTCAGAAAATCTGAGAATGTATCACCAGTAGACTTTTCTTAATAAAACTCCTTCGCTCGACATTATTGTTCGGGATTGCACGACGACAGGAAAGACGCAAGCGAAAATAGCCCGAGAACCTCATCCTAATGCGAGCAAGGTCGAAGGCCTCGTTCACCTAAAATGAGAGGGGGAGTGGCGAGGACGACGGTCCTCATGTGCCCCCACGGTTAGGAACAGGAGGAGAACCTCATCCTAGCGTGAGCAAGGTCGGAGGCCCCATTCGCAAAGGACAGGATGGGGGGAGAGGCAAGGACGATGGTCTCCATGTGCCCTCCACAGCCCGTTGGGAACAGAAGGAGAACCTCGTCCTAACGCAGCAAGACTCGTTAAAATGAGATGGGGGGAGCAAGGACGACGGTCCCCAACCGTAGCCCGGAAACAAGAGAGAACCTCGTCCTAACAGCAAGGTTCCCCGTCATGAAGAGAGAGAGGCAAGGCGACCCTCCCCATCCTAACGCGAGCAAGGTCGAAGGCCTCGTTCACCTAAAAACGAGATGGGGGGAGAGGCGAGGACGACGGTCCCCATGTGCCCCCCTAGCCCATTAGGAATAGGAGGGGAACCCCATCCTGACGTGAGCAAGATCCGAGACCGAGCCTCAAAGTCTACGGCAAGCTCCGCAGGAGGAGATGAGATCGCCCCCGAGCGACCGCGACAACCTCGGCCGCGAAAGAGGGGGTCTCCCCCGAGTCAACTTCAGCTGATGGAGACGATGTCACCCCCAAGGAGCTCAACTCCGACCTCGACCACAGGAGGCGAGATTTACTTCGGCTTTAACATCAGCCTCATCGACTTTAGCTGGGAACGAGTTCCATTCCAACTCCAAACATCAATTAGACACGAGGTCTCCCCCAAGCCTCAGCTTCAACTTTAGCGTCAACCTTGGCTGGAGAAGAGACCTCCCCCAAGCTTCAGCCGCGACAAATGCGGGGCCTGGAAGAAGACTTCGGCAGTCGCCCATTTTGGTACTCCCTTCCTTCGAATTTCGAACTCGGGAGTGGAGGGACTACTATTGGGATAAATTCCGCTCCTGCCGAAGCCCGGCCCGACGCTCAGCATAATGCAAACAGTAGCCACAAAAGAGCTTCAGCGCACTGATCCAGCCGAACTCCTTCAGCCGGCCGAACTACCTAGGACGAACTCCCCAGCGTCCGGGCTCCGGGCCGAACTCCTTCAACCGACCGAATTACCTAGCGGTCGAACTCCTTAGCGCCCAAACTTCGGGCCAAACCCCCACCGCCGGCCGAACTTCCTAGCGGCCGAGCTCCTTGGACTCCAAGCGGCAAGACTTCTTCAGGAGACGGACTCCTCCCAGACACCCGTTCGACCATCCGAGTTCCTACGAACCTCTCTACGGCCGAGCTCCTCCCGGGCTTCCCCTTCAGCCGAACTCTCCTACAAGTCCAAACTCCTATGGACGAACTATCGCTTGCAACAAGATCGAACGATATGGCCACCATGACTAACGATGCCTTCCTCTCCGTACCGAACTTCATGCGGCCCATGACTTGCCAGTATGGCTCCCACGATCCATCGGACGACGTCTTCCTCTTCGTACCGGACTCCATGCGGCCCATGACTCGCCAGTATGGCTCCCACGATCCACCGAACGACGCCATCCTCTCCGTACCGAACTTCACGCAGTCCCAACGACTCTCTGCCAAGCGGCATGGCCGTCACTATCAACCAAGCTCCGCCTATAAAGGACCCTCCAGATACGTCGAGGCTAAGCTCTCTGATCCCTAAGCTCTCCTCCTCATCTCTAAGCTCCGAAACTCATCCCGAGCACTCCATTCCTGTTGGCCAAAAACTGACTTGACCGTCGGAGGATCCTGACAGAGCCACCCCCCACCAGCTCCGGATGGGACTTTATTTTGTAGGTCCCCGACGGCGACCTCGACGGCCCCTACTCCGACAACCTCCGACGACGACGACCAGTTTCTGCACCAACAGATGCTAAACCATGCTTTCCCCTTATTTTTTTCATTGCTTTTCTTTGATTTTTTGGTGCTTTTCATTGCTACTGATCACCAGGAAGAAAATCATTGGCTGCACTACCATAGCCTCAACCACCACTAGCTGTCGATCATAAGCTCCCTATTTCGAGCAAAGGTGAAAAGTGAAGTCCTTTATTTTCGCCTAGAGATAGAGGAAAAAAAAAAAAGAAGAAAGTTTCACTTTCTCTCCACTTTTGCTCACTAGAATTATTTCTCTCTTTAGAAAGTCTCACTTTCTCTCCCTATAATTTTATCTCTCTAGGATGGTGGATTCAGTAAAGTTATCATAATAATTAGATCAATGCTGATGAAGGAGGGCCCTAATCCATGGTCATCAAGCAGGTAGCATGCCAACCCTACTTTGGCCTTTGTTGAACTATAGGAATTTGATCCTCTTGATTTATATTGACCTAAAAAATCATCTTGATCGGACTGGTCGAGATACCTGATGCCCAATCAATCTTGTTTCATCTTATTAATTTCTCTCTCCTCTAACATTCTCTCTCTACTTGGTTGATGAATTCATTGAACAGTTCAAGCCCTATTCCTTTGAATTTAAGTTGATTCAATAGAGAATCACCTTTTTAGCGGATAGTTCCACACCATCTAAGCTTTTGTTAAGCATCATAGGATCTGATTTTTATTGATCTCTATTGAATCCTTATCTTAAGTGATCTTGATTAAATAAAATTTTTTCATCAAACTGACCTCTGATCGTTAGATGATATACTAACCTCCATCTTCGCTTTTATTAAACACTACTGATTTAATCACTCTTGATCTTTATTGAACCATGAATATCTTAATATAACCTTTGATCAAATAAAGTTAGATGATTAACTGACCTAAATTATTAAAGTGACTATCTAAAAATCATGTCTTTTTTAATTATCCATATCCTCTCTAATTAGTGGACTCAATTCTATATAGAGGTATAGTTATCTTGACAAAAAGATGGCCAATAGTGGGATACTACGATATCATCTATAAATTAAAGATTTAAAAAAAATATATATGAAATTAGATTTGTTAGAGTACATGTGAGGTAAATAATGAGCCATCATTTTAAGATATTTTATAATTTATTTTTAAAAATAAATAATTAGTCTTTAATTTATATATAATTTATGAAATTATATTTGAATAGAGAGTGATTTGTAAATATTAAGATTTTTGAAAATTTATGATTTATTGATTTATTATAGAATATGTGTATTTTGATTGGAATTATGACACATATGTTACCTTGCAAAAGTATTTTTATATGCATCAAATTTGAGCTCTCAATCAAACTATATTTTTCTAGACTTTGCTAATAGGGATTATGTATTGATTCTCTAGAGTCTACCAATATAAATTATGCATTAATTTTCTAGATCCTGCTAATTGGGGTTGTGCATTGGTTCTTTGAACACTACCAATAAGAGTTATACATTGGCACTCAGATTATTATTAAGCTTTGACCTCGCCACATGGTATACATATGGTCATTGTCAAAAGCTATGGAGTTATATGTGATTCATTTCGAATTAGATTTTTGCTTATGTATGTATGAATATTTAAAAGAATTTGATTTATATTAATTAGTATGAAATATGTTCATATATTTATTTATGGTATTTGATTTTACATATTATATCTTATGATAATATTTGAAATGTTTAGTTGGGATGTTCAATACTTACTGAGCTATTGAGCTCATTATTTCTTTTCTTTTTGGATTCAGATACTTAAATGTAGATGTGGATATTTCTTGAGAGTGAGATTAAAAGCAAGATTTGATAGTATCAATATAGCTAGATTAGATCTATTATTATTATTATTATTTTGAATTTTTAGTTGAGATTAATTTAATATAAGACTTTTGAATTTGGTTAATTACTTGAATTTCGACTTTAAGTTTTTAAATTAATTCCACCATAATGCATTAATATCATGTTTGGAATATCCTGTATCTTTGTGGAAAGAGTTCTTTATGAGTATACGATGGTTGTCCTGATCAACTCATAATCTTGAATCAATAGCACGACACAACACTCTCCTGTTCCATCAAAATAATAACACATATATGCTCTCAGAGGAATCTCTTCTGCTATCTCCTCTCTCACTATTTCTTGATGATTTCATGTAGTCGGAACTCGAACATTATATGCTATATTACATATCATAATATATTTCAATAATGATTGCATCTTTAAAAACACTACGAAGTATCTAGTTGAAAGCCTCATTCTAAGTCCGAGTTTATCCAAGTCAATGCCTTCAAAGCTCTTCGATGGCAAAAAATATCAATGGCTCATTGCCATGCATAGTCCTAAATGATTTCCATTTTTGGGGAGCCATCATCCATATGATCCCTCAAAATTAATTTTGATGGAAATGTGATCTACAGGAGCTATCGATGAGGCAGATTTTGTCATTAAAAGCCATAAATTCTTTCTTCATGTACTGTAGGTAGCATTTGGATATTTGATATAACTATTTTGATGGTTGAGTTGCACTGTATATAGGAAGGGCTAATTTAAACCACTAGGACCATCAGAGCATCCCACATTGCATAACCTCGTCCATTGCCCCCACCACGAAATCTTTCAACTTTGATTGCATTGTTGGTGAAAGGGAATGGCCCGTAGATGGGGACTGTTGTGGATTGTTTATTCCTCGCCCTCGGCCACCATGTCATCGTATCCAACCAATCTATGGAAAATATGAAGATCGTCTAACATGAGCAATGAAGATCAATAATTCTATAGGTCACCTTTGGTTAACCTCATCTACAGACGACCTACTCTAGCTCCAGACCAGTCTCTGGAAACCTGAAATTGAATGCCATCTCTAATTTACACTCTTGGTTCTCGTCGATGTATTATAGCTCATCCTATGATGATCTATTATAGTTTGTCTTAGGACTCACTAGATCCATCTCTTCTTCAAATTAGAAAAGTCTAGATAAAAAAGGAGTCCTTCACGATTCAGTCTCCTAGAAAAGAAAAATATTTTATCCAAATCAATCTGTGCGATAAATTCAGAAGCTCACTAGGACTTCGAGATGGATACGACTCTACTTCTTCGCTTATAAATAGAGGCTCTAGGATCTTCTAGGTACGCATTCAATTCGATGCTTTCTTTTCTTATTATTCTCCATCTTTTAACTTGAGTGTCGGAGGATTTTCATCGGAGAACATCTCGATGAGGATTTTTTTGCAGATGATCGGGTGAACTCTAGTAGCGAATTCACCTCGGCCACATCAACCTGAATGGCCGACCTCAGGAAGGGAGATCAGGAGCAATACTTGATGCTAGAGAAAGGGTCCACGATCAATTTTGAGGTTCGATTTCGAGAGAAGAAAGCTCATCATTCGACACCATGAGAACTTGAAGAGGTGCGTCGTATGCGTCAAAGCGCTCTAGTGGGGGTGGATCAACAATGTCCAGTCAACCAACATACCACCACTATCGATCCAAGAGAATCCTCTACCAGTGACACCAGCAATTTTTTAAGATCAATACAACAGTCTCGTCCAACAAGTGCAAGCACTTTTTGCCATAATAAAAGGGATACAATAGAATAACGAGCCTCATCCTACTGCAGAAAACCCTGAATCGATCAAGGAAAGGCTAACGGTCCAATCTATTTGGAGTCCAACGGCAAGAATCAGTCATCATAGTCGGCCTGCCAACCCATACCGCCATAGGCTCAAGTGGTCACCTACTCCGATCTCCGAAAGAGATTCAACTCTAGGCAATATTTCTCCTCGGCATTGCCTAAATTAGGAGGACAATCTAGAAAAAAAGGCTTCAAGAAATACAGTAATGGATTAATGTGCTGTAGGCACCAAAGCAATTGGATGATGATTTGGGATTTTTTGTTGATCCGCCACTCACACAGAAGATTATGAATGGGCCTCTACCATCCTGATTCAAGATACCTCAGATGAAGCCATACAACGGAACTGCTAACCCACTTGATCATCCAGACAACTTTCGAACTCTTATGCTTCTACAAGGGACAACTGATGTAACTCTCAACCAAGCTTTTCCTTCGACTTTGAGGAAAATGGTGCATCATTGGTATTCTAATTTGCATCCAAAGTCTGTGGACTCCTTCTATTAGTTGAGCTAGTTATTCACCGCTCATTTTGTCAACAATCATCGATAATGCCGCAACTCGGACTTCCCCGAAAGCATCAAGCAAAAAGAAGAATGAGCCTCTTTGGGATTACATCAATCGCTTTAATGTCGCTACATTGGAGGTACAGAACTTAGATCAGTCTGTAACAATGATAGTGTTGAAAGCTGGGCTCCTTCGGAATGATTTTCTCTTCTCCCTCAATCTAAATTATCTGAAGGACTCACCAAAATATTAGAATAGATAGAGAGGTATGCTCAAGCTGAGAAAGCCTAGGACCAGCAAGGAGGAAACCTTAATAGTGGATCACAGCCAACCTCAAAGCAGGAGAAAAAGAAGGATTATTAGCATGTGTAGCATCGATGGGAGGAACTACAACCTCATCGCTCTTAGATCCCACCTTAGGGAAATCGACCTAGATCACTTGCAGCATCTCACCGATCAAGAACTCCACTTTGAAGATTTCATTATTTTACCTCTCTCAATACCCCTCGAGCTCAGATTTTGATGGAGATTAAGTGCCAAGAAAAACTCCCATGGTTGAAGAGGATGATAGCTTCGACACGAGCAAGAAATTTGAGAAAGTATTACAGATACTATTGCAATCATGGGCATGATATAGAGGAGTGCTGGCAGCTCAAGGAGGAAATAGAGGCATTGATCAAACGAGAACGTCTTAAGTGCTACATCAATGAATGACAAATCCTAGTAGACCCATGTGGTGAGCTTCCTCAGTAGGAAGATCCTCATAGAGACCAACCAATAGTAGAAAAAATTAGAATAATCACTGGGGGACATCTTGGCAGTGATACCTCGGATCTGAATTAACCTAAGGAAGCAAGGCCAAAGAAGAGGACGATGAGATTACTTTCTCTCATGATGATCTGCATGGAATAAATCATCCACATAATGATCATGTAGTCATTTCTTTGAATATTTCTAATTATGATGTGTTGGGAATAGTGTCCCAAAGCCAATTGTTAGCCTATTAATGATTGAGTTAATTTATGTAATTGTATATGAATTGTTAATTGAATAAAAATTATTCTGACTTTTTCATCATAAATATTTCATCTTCTAATGAACTCCAGTCTGATATGATGAAGTTTTTAGGACTATTTAGAATCGATAAAAAAGGATTTATTATTTAGTCCTTAAAATAGTTCACGATCAATGATACGTTGTTACCAAAGACGATAATGTTTATCGAGTATAGGTTATTATGTGCCATATAGATTGGTTATCCTCTTAACTAAGAAGTATGAAGATACTGGTATGGCATGCAAGTGAGATATAGAGGTACATCTATACTGAACGTGATCGACTCCAGAGCTTTTCTACTATCAAAAATTGCTCTGATGGAATATGGACGTAAGTGTTCCTCCGACCTGAGATCACCACGGTAACTTCCAAATAACTCACTATAGTTTGATGCTGGACTATCTGAATTTTTAATTTGATGATGAAAGATTTTTGGGTATAGTCAATCACTTGAGGAGTCGGTGCGTGAGTCAAGATGGAATTGATTACTTCTGAACTCAGGAGCTGTGTTCAATAGTATTTTAATTTAGCAAAATCTTGGCCAGGATAGTCCTTGTAAGGGGTTATAGGACTAATTGCTTTGAAACATGATTTGGATGTATCTTCTAGGATTGATAGTTAAATCCTAAGTCATCCTATGCATAAAAATTAAAGAAATGAATTATGCGGTGTTGGAGATAAATTTCGCTCCAGCCGAAGTCTAGCTCGATACCCGGCCTAATGCAATCGGTAGCCGCAGAAGAGCTACGGCAGACGGACTTCAGCCGAACTCCCAGTGGCCGAGCTTCTTCCAGCAGGCCGAACTAGGTAGCTTCCAAGCTTCTTCCGGACTCCCAGCATCGAGACCGAACTTCCTTGGGCGGTCGAACTCCTTCAGACCCCCACGGTCGAACTCCTTCGGACTCCCCACAGCCGAACTCCTTCAGACTCCCCACGGTCGAACTCCTTCGCCCAAGGCCGAACTCCCTCGGACTCCCTCGGGCCGAACTCCTTCGGACCAACTCCAAGCGACCGAACTTCAATGAAGTCCTCTTAGCGATCGAACTCCTCAGCGGACGAGCCTTAGCCGAACCAACCAGCAACCGGAGTAATCATCCCTCGGCCGAACTCTACAGATGGCCGACCCTTCAGCCAGCCAAACTCCCCCAGGATGAATTGTCGCCATCAGTCTGCGACAGACGATGAAACCAGACGACATGGCTACCACCACTGGCAACGCCACTCCTTGAC
>QRFJ01002044.1:168745-209718 GCA_006176705.1 Cocos nucifera | reverse complement strand
GAATTTTGAGAGCAATTAGAATGATTTAGATGATCAATCATTCTAAGTTGTCTGAATCAAAAAAGTTCTGATCCATCGAAAGGAGTTTCGATGATGTCGATGATGGAGATCATGACATATCCTATTACCATAAAGAACTGAACCTAATTGGGTCACATAAATAAGAATTTGGATCTGGATATCATCAATTGGACTAATCCAGTTCAATTGATTTGAATAAGATTCAATTAAGTTCAAGAAAATTATGCTAGCACACGATTGAGCCTAACATTCTCCTTTTTCTATCTTAAAAGTTATCTCGACTGAGCCAAATAAGTTTGTGCGCACTCAGGTACCTTTACCTAGTCTGACTGGAGCTTGTCCAAGTCAGAAAAGGATTATCTTAATTTATGAGAAAAATTTGAGACAACACCTACCATTTTTCGTCATCTACTAATTCTTGTACTTTAACTTGGTCAAACATTGACCTTTGACCCTTGGACATCTGCCCATATGTCATGCACTTATTGGAGAGCAAATAGGGGCTTGTCCCCTCTCTGAAAATTAGAAAAAAGGGGGCATACGCCTAGGATGGCGTGCGTCCATGGATAGGAACGCTGGAGTCCCATACGGATGGGACTCCAGGTTGTTTGTTGGATTCAAACTAGGTGACCCTCATCTATAGACTTTGACCAATCTTAGGCACCTCCTTAGGATGAATCCATGGGTCTCTCATCCCACCAATCAGATTTAGATCTGATTAAATGAAGCAACATGATTGGTCGGTGTGATGCAGCACTGCATGGCACAGTAGAGTCTATAAATAGACCCTATCTATGCCCACTTTCAAGAGAGTTCATCTAAGCCTATGCCCCAAGGTTGTTTCTCTCCCTTCTCCAAGCCACCATCTGGCCCTTTCCCTCCTCTCCACGCCCAAGAAAGTTGGGTTCTCTGATTAGTGCGAGTCAAGCAAGAAAGGCTGACAAAAAAGGAAGAAGGCAGCACTGCTGCAGAGACGATGGGTGATCATCAGAAGGTATTTTGAAGATCCTCCAAATCAGATCTAGATCTAATTTTTGGAGAAAAGAAAGAGAAAAAGAAGATCTCCAGATCCAGCCCAAGTGGATATCGGTAGAGGCCAGGCGCTTGCATGGCTAGATCCCGAACCTCAGAGCTTCCATAGGATCATCAATGGGTAATCAGATTACCTAAGATCAAGGTAAAAATTAATTCAAAATTAATTTAGTTTTATTTTCTTAATTATCAGTTTATAAATTAGATTTGAAAAGTGTCAGATCTGATCTGGATCTAAGAGGAGAAAGAAATTTTTGAAATATGCCTCTCGATCCAATCAGATCTGAACGAACCTGACCCAAAAAATCAGGATTTTCCTTCAGTACTAAGTCCCCTAGAGATAGTATTGATGATGTCGTACGACGGTCGATCTCCTTATTGTTTCTCCCATATTGGTGGTTCTAGCTGTGGTAGCACCCTTAGCTGATCTTCTCTTGCTTCAGACCGACGTCTATGGAGCATTGAGGGGAGCATAGTTGTGAAACCTTCTGGGGGGAACTTCTTCACGCCCTTCCATCGGGGCTTCTTTGATGATGAGCCCGAGGAGGAGTTTGGGCTCGCTTGTGCTCCGGGGGAGTCTGTGAGTATGGCCGAACTTCATTCGATCCTCCATCAACCACGGGTTTACTAGACTCTTCTGCCTGCCATTCTCCTGTGGCTTCTTCATCTCTCAATTTGAAGGCTTCTTCTGCTTGGGCATATCATTCAGTCTGAGCTAGCAGATCGACATAGTCTCTAAGATACTTCTTCAGAAAAATTAGCAAATCATTCTTCTGAAGGCCGCTCTTGAGTGCGGCCATTGCAACAGACTGGTATAAGTTTCGAACCTCCAATGCAGTAGCATTAAACTAGGTTACATAAGCCCAGATAGATTCTCCCTCCTTCTACTTGATATTCATCAGAGAATTTAAACCTCGGTGCGGATGTTGGCTACTAACGAAGTGAGCCACAAACTAATGGTTCGTCTAGTCAAAGAAGAAGATTATACCCAACTTCAATGTTAAGTACTAGTTTCTTGCTGCTTCCTTTAAGGTAGACAAAAAAGCTCGGCATAAGATGGCGTCTAGTGCACTATGGAGCAACATCAATGTTTGGAAGGCCTTCGAATGATCGACCGAATCAAAAGTTCCATCGTAGCTTTCAAATCGAGGGAAGCTCAAAGTTCGGTGGAATAGGCTCTTGCATAATTCGGGGAGAGAAAGGGGGGATCAATGCCAATGTCATCATGGTGACCTAGGGTGACATGGCTGAGCTCCTCAATCCATTGATCCATCCTCCATAATTTCTGATCGAGGACGTCATCTCGATCGTAGACCTTAGAAGGCTTCTGACTATAGATGGAGAAGATTTCTTTCAAAGAAGAATCACGTTCCGATCAAGGATCCTCTGCTCTCTATTTTTTCTTCCCAAGGGCGACGGATATGCTAGCCCAAGTGCTCTTTCTTAGGATCAATTTTTGATATCTTGATGGCAGATTTCTCGATGGAATCATCGTCGGAGGTTGCCGCATGGCCTGCACCATCTTGGTGAGGCCCTGAATCCACTGCATCAGTAGGTTAAACTGCTTCGGATTTATCATAGCCATCGGTGGGCCACCGATGGAGGAGGAGGTTGAAGCACCAGTGCTAAAGCTGGAATGGATGGATCTAGCTTAGATTTGATGACAGAAGTGGTAGATTTCTTGGTAGTCGCCTTCTTTGGAGGCATTTCTTGGGATTGAGGGAGAGGATGGAGATGGACCTTGGAGAAGAAGATCCAAAGGATCGGCTGAGCACTTTTTTAAGAATAAGGATACCTCAGGGATAGCAGACCCTTCCTTTAGTGCCAATCCTATTAATGTAGAATCTGGTCAATGTCAAATTGAGCTGAAGTTAAGGAAGAAGAGGTCGCCGTCAATGACCTGCAAAATAAAGTCCTACCCGACGTCGGTGGTGGTGGCTCCGGTATGACCCTTCGATGATCAAGTCAGCTCTTCTGGCGAATAGGAATGAAGTGCTCAGGAAAGAGTTCAACAAAATTTTGGAAAGAAGAAGAGAGCTTAGAGAAAATATATCTGAAGGATTTCTTTTGTAGATGAAGTCCTAGAGCAGATTGATAGTGACAGCCATAGCTGTTTGGTAGCTGACCGCTCGGAGCTGCGTGAGAGGAGCGCCACCTGTAGCAGACTGATAGTGATAGTCGTAGCTGTTAGGTAGCTGGATGCTCGGGGCCGCATGAGAGGGATGCTGCCTATAGCAGACAGATAGTGATAGCCATAGCTATCCGATACTGAGCCGCTCGGAGCCACGTGGAGGAGTGAAGAGCTTTAACGTATGTCAATTCTAGAGGAGTTTTGACTCCTAAAGGAAATACGACTAGAGGGGATCATCTAGGAGAAATGTTACTTAAAATCTAGAAGTAATCTGCTGGAGGAATTCAGATGGAGTTCGACTGATGGAGAAGTTCGACTGAAAGAGTTCGACTAATGGAGAAGTTCGACTGAAGGAGTTCGACTGATTAAGAAGTTCGACTGAAGAAGATGTTCGAAAGGAGTTTGGCTCTTGGAGGAATTCAGCTGAAGGAGAATTCTAGGAGTTCAGCTTTTGGAGAAATTCGATTGAAGGAGAAGTCTGAAAGGAGTTGGGCTTCTAGAGGAATCCAACAAAAGGAGAAGTCTGAAAGGAGCTCGGCTTCTGGAGGAGTCCGACTGAAGGAGAAGTCCGGAAGGAGTTTGGCTCCTATAGACATCCGTCTGAAGAAGAAGTCCCAAAGGAGTTCGGCTCCTGGAGGAGTCCGACTGAAGGAGAGGTCCAAAAAGAGTTTGGCTCCTAGAGGAATTTGACTAAAGGAGAGGTTCGAAAGAAGTTCGGCTCCTGTAGGCATCCGACTGAAGGAGAGATCCAAAAGGAGTTTGGCTCCTGGAGGAGTTCGACTGAAGGAGAAGTCCAAAAGGAGTTCAGCTCCTGTAGGCATCCATCTTAAGGGGAAGTCTGGAAGGAGTTCGGCTCCTAGAGGAGTCTGATTGAAGGAGAGGTCTAGAAGGAGTTTGGCTCTTGTAGGCATCCGACTGAAGGAGAGGTCTGAAAGAAGTTCGACCGTTGGAGGACTTCAGCCACAGAAGGAGTTCGGCTAGGGCTCGATCGTTGAAGGAGTTCGACTGGGGTTCAGCTGTTGGAGGAGTTTGACTGGGGTTCAATCTTTGGAGGAGAATTTTTGATCTAAGCTCTTCCGTGATTACTAGTTGCATTAGGCTAAGCATCAGGCTGGGCTTCGACGAGAGCGGGGTTTATCCCCAACATCATGTTTGTTGCAAAGAGAAGTAGTTTGACTCTCTCGAGAGTAGTGAGGGCATTATTTATCTATTGAATGCATCGAACTATGTGACCAAAAGCATCGGGATGGTTAGCTGTAGGACACAAGATGGTGCAGTGATGAGATTGGTGGAGGTCCGATGCATACCCGATTTCAGGTGGAATCTTATCTCACTGAGCAAACTGGATTCAAATGGCTATAGGTTGGTAGCTAGTGATGGAATTCTAAAGGTCATGCATAATGATAGGGTTATATTAGAGGAGAAGAAGAGGATAAGAGGACTTTACTGTTTGGTAGGAAGCTCAATACGAGATAGAGCTTTAGGAGCCAAAGGGAGCCCAGTGCAAGATGGAGCTCCAAGTGGAGGTGGATTGGGCATGAGATGGAAGATTCGAGAGGACGAGAGGCGACGTCACAAAGTAAAGTTCCTATTATCGTAGGAGACTTTTTCGAGCAGGTCTTAGGTTAAAGTGGACATAGTCCATGATGGAGATGGGATCGAGCAGCTTAGCTTGACTCCCATATTTAACCATCCATGGTTAGTAGGCATGCCACAGGGTATGGGGGCTGGATGGATCATAAGCTCTTAAAGTCAGGTGGAAGTTGAATGTCGAGTTAAGATGGAGATTGTTAGAATCTGACGCCTTAAATTTGATCCACAGTAGAGGAGAATCAATATCAGCATAATAGTTGGGCCAGCTTGGATATGGGATCGAGCCAGCTCAAGCTAAGAACAAGCCAGCTCGAACCACAACCAACCCGGTTCTCTCAAGCAGACGTGGAGTAGGAGTTCGTTCGAGATGTAGTCGAGCTGGCTCGATGGAGACGAACAGAATAGGATGGGGTTTTCTATTTGAACTCAGATTATAATTCATCCAAAGGGTCAATGGGAGTTTCGCATGGATCACAAGATCCAACGGTCATGGAGGGTTGTGGTCATGATCTAAAGATTGAAAAATATTTCAAGACTCCATCAAAGTCATGTTCGACTTATATTAGAAGAAAGAATCCTATTAGGACTCCTATGAACTGCTGAGAAGGGAATTCTCATCCTACTTAAAGGGCTGAGTTACTATGGAGCAGTAAAGGTAGTGTGTTGATAAGAGCACGATGTTGTCATTAAGACACTATATTTATCAGATTAATTCTTACTTCTTAAATAATTTAAAAATAGATAGTAAGTAGTAAGTCGGATTGAATCCATAGAGAAGGCAGTGTTTTGATTTTAAAAACTTTGATTTTTATAAAATAAAAAAAATTTAAGTTAAAAAATAAAATTATAAATAAAGAATAAAAATTAAATAGTGTAGAACAATAAACTTGGTACTAAGATCTACTAGTTAGATCTTAGCATCTACTTGCAATAAAATAAAGAGCAATAATTAAAGTATAAAAATTAAATTATAATTAAAAATAAAGAGCATGAATTTAAATAGTTGGAAAAATAAATTTGCATTAATTAGAAATTTAATTCAAAACTTAAATATATAAAATTTAAGAAAAAATAAAATAAAATAAAAGTAGCTGATCTTTGATCTTGGATCAACATCGACATTGAGATGGTGTAGAAGCCAGCTCTTCTTCATAGCATCCATTGTCTTGAAGCAGCCTCTAACCAAAGCAGGGCTCTAACCTTTACCAAACTCCTTTTCATGATTGAAGACACTTTAATTTGATGGCCTGGGATCCTTTAAATAGGTGTTAGAGGGCTGGATATCCTTATTGTAGGCAATATGGGACTAAGGAGTGTTTTGATCATCAAAATTGAAGAAATTCAAGTGAAATTTGGATTAAAATGCCCCTGGACACATTCTGTTGAGTTTTGATGAAGTCTGGCCATCAGATCTAGATCAAATAGTCAAAAAAATGTCAAAAATGGATGTGTATTGACCTAGATTAGGTCAGATTAAATTCTGACCATTGGATGAAGCTTGATGGAGCATTTTCGACCATCAGATTGCATCAAAAAGCATTCTGGAATCCTTCTTTCAGTTAGATTAAACATGGGCCGTTGGATCATGCTGATCAAGAGAATCATCATCGAGAACATCCTTAGCCATCGAATCAGCTTTAGGATCATGCGCTGTCATTTGATCATCATTTGGTGAAGTCTGAAACCAAATCAGAGTAGAAAATTCCCTGGCCGTTGGATCAAAACTACAATGAGCATAGCTGTCTGATCATGCATTACTGTGCTCATGAACCATGCTGTACCGGGCTTTCTATGAGCTACAACCAATCAATGCATGGCATGGGCTTGAAATGACCAAAATGCCCTTTTTTAAGGGTTCACAGTGAGCAGTGATAAAACTGACGTCACACTGACACCAATGGCTCATCGGATCGACTGGCTTGGGTGGCTTGTACTAGTGCATTGGCTTGGCTTGTTTAAGTCATTTTATTTTTATTTTAATTTTTTTCTTTAAAAATTCATATCTAGTCCATTTTAGCTCCAATTTGTATTAAATTTATTTTATTATGATCAAAAAACTAAATTCTTTTTACTGATAATATTTTTTATTTTTATTATTTTTTAATTAATAAGATATTAATTTTTTAAAAATATATATAAATTAATTATTAATTCTCAAAAATTAAAATAAATTAATTAATAAATTAATGCTCTTATTGGTGAATTTATGGTACTTATCACACTCTCTAACTTAAGCTTTGCTCATCCTTGATTAAAGAAAGAATTTATTTTTAAATATCTTTTAACTTAAGAGTTTTGAATTTTATCTAAGCAGTTTTCAAAATGGCCATTGATATTTAGCATAAATGAGGTATATCATTATATATTAATACTTATAAATATAAAATTAAGTAAAAAATATTAAATTTTTTTAATTTTTTTCTAAATTATCTCTATCTTTATCTTTAAATTATCTAAACTTTCATATAGGCAAGTGTATTGCTACTTTCGTCCTTCATTTATTAATTTTTTTTATTCACATTATCTACTTTTTGATAGGAATATCATTGCTTAGGTAATGGGATTTGGTTACTCGATGAAAAATCAATATGATTTTTTTTATTTTTTTATTATTTTTTTAATATTGTACCACTATTAAGTGTCTTAATCCTTTAAGCTTTCTATTTGATCCATGTAGTGAGTCTTGGGCCAATAACTTTTAAATCAGTTGACTTTAGGGCACTAGGTAAAATATCCCTCGAGCTTACTAGCTCGATTCAAATAGGTTATGAGTTAAGGTTAGCTTTACAATGAGTTTTTTCGTCCTTTCCATCCTTTTACGTGAAATTTAATGCTTGCTTAGGCAAAAAAGCCTAGTTACTTAGTGAGAAGTACTTGAAAACTATTTTATTTTAAGATTATTTTTTTTTATTAATATGAAGAAATGTATAGTTACCCTAAACAAGCCCATAAAAAGTAGACTTTTCTTTAATACTGGTAGAAAAAATCAAAAGTGTTCAAAAAAATTATTTATGTTCTAGACTTAACTCTTTATTGGGTTTTTTAATATATACTTTATCCCTCAATAACTCACAAATTCTTTGATCCATGCATCAATTTTATTTTAAAAATACTTAGTTTAACTCGATTCTTAAGCATAATCGGATATCTAAATACTAAAAACTAACTTCATCAAGGACTTAAATATTTTAAAAATTTTAATTATTCTCCCTCCCAACTTATGTCCTTAATGGAGGAAAAAAAATAAAAGGTGTAATAAAGAACAGAAAAGAATATAGCTGATTCAATATATTTTTATAGTCCAGCATATGCCTTTGAAAATTTGAGTCTTCCTCTAACTTATTCAAAATATCCTAAAAAAATAAACTATAAAGATAAATTAGATGAAAGAAAACTAAATATTGGGTTGCCTCCCAACAAGCACTAAGTTTGCCATCTTCAGTCAGACATAATACAACTTACTATCCTATGTCAAATATTGGATTAACAAATTCTAATGGTTTTAGATTGCCAATCTCAGGAAGATAGTTTCTAATCCCTTTATTAATATATTTATAGTTAATTTTTAGGATATAATTTATAATCTCATTCTCAGACCCATGTTTATTAAAAATTTCTCTTATTTGTTCTTCTAAAATACTCATATATTGAGTTTTTGTATTAGGAGATAAATTTAATGCAATGGGTATTAGAAGGGTGACTAAAGATGGCTTTAATTATGAAGATAAATTAATATGATCTTGATTAAATGACTCCGTTGATAGTTCATTATATGCCTCTTGATTTTTATAAGAAGAACTAGCTTCTAGGATTGAAGGAAATAGGACTTTAGGTTTATAGGTCTCAGGTAACTCATCTACTCTTTTCTCTTCTTTATCTGTCTTATTTAAATTGGAACCAGCATCAATACTAGTTTCAAACTCAGGTTCTTCTATATGGTTAGTATTAGTACTAACCTTTTCTTCAATATTTTTATCTTGGCTAGCATCAGTACTAGCCTCTCTCACCTAGTCTTGGTATGGATCCATAAGAATTCTATAACTTTTAAGCTTGAAAATTACTTTAGCATTCTCTAATTGGAAATTCTTAAGTAGGACATTAGACTGATGACTCAGTCTAGGTGGTTGGTAGATATTAGATGGATTGTTTATATGAATTGGTTATCTCGATAATTGACCTAGTTCTTTCCTCATGTTGGACTCAGCTAGTTATCCTATTTGGGCCTCTAGCCTAGCGATAGATTCCTATTGAGTCAAGATCGATTGTTGTTGGGTTAGAATTAATTATTAAAGTTGGTTAAACCTATCATCGACTAGATTGGTCTATTGAGGAGGTGGATATAATGGTTGATTATAATATGATGGCTGGATAAACTAACTAGGCTGACCCTTATTATAATAGGCATAGTTTTGATATTGGATCTGAGCTTGAGTCTGTTGGGGTATCCAAGAAAAATTTGGATGGTTCCTCCAATCTGAGTTATATGAATTTGAAAAAGGATCATTAATCAGCTTGGAGTAGCCTTGTGTAGCTTGGACTTATTCTTGGATAAAAGATGAAAACTGTGTAGCCATAGAATATTCACTCACATGATGGGTTGGGCTAGTATAGATTGAACAAGTCTCCTAATAATTAGAAGATGATGTGAATTATGAAGGAGATTGTTGACCTAAGGTTAGGATTTTTCTAATTTCTGGGCAAGAAAGTCTACTTTATTTATCAAATTTGAATCAACCTTAGAACTAGATTCTAGTTGTTTAAATTCATGGATCCCTTCCTAGGTTTGGTAGAAAGATAACAAAGCATGGTTGATTGAGTTTTCACTCAAGATTTCAAATAAGGTATAGGCTTCATCCTCACTTTTGTTCGTAAATGCACCTCCACAAGATGCATCTACCATCTATCTATAATGGTCTCCTAAATCCTCATAGAAAGCTTGAACTATTTGCCACTTAGAAAAACCATGGTGTGGGCATTTTTTAATAAGTTCCTTAAGTCTCTCCCATGACTTATGAATTTATTCTTTTGGAAGCTGAGCAAATCCAATGATAGCTCGCCTCATGATGCTGGTTCGGCCTATGGGATAAAATTTCTTAAGAAATTCATGTTGTAATTCAGCTCAGATTTTAATTGATCTTCCTATTATGCCAAGCCAGTACTTGGCTTTGTCTTTTAATGAAAAAGGAAATAGAAATAGTTTAAGGGCATCATTGGTTAAATTTTGAATTTTGACCATAGAGTAGATTTCTAAAAACTCATCTAGATGCTTATAAAGATCTTCATTGGTGTTTCCATAGAAGGATGGGAACATTTGGATTGTGGTCGGCTTGATCTCATAGTGGATAGCAAGGATATCAGATAACTAGATATAAGTCGAAGGGTTATAGATAGAAGGAATAAAATATTCCTTCATCTGCCTAGATGGGTCTCTAAAATTTTTAGCCATTTGGTTATTGGATTTAATATGGTTCAGCCATTCAATTTATGGTTTGGTCAACTAGATCAAGCGATTTCCTATCATGCATGTATTAATGCAATCGTAACATATGGTTCAAATTTTTTTAGATTTTTTAGAAACTTTTTTATTTTTTTTAATTTTTTTATTATTTTTTAAATTTTTTAAATTTTTTTAATTTTTATATTATTTTTTTTATTATTTAAATTTTTTAGAATTTTTTTATTATTTATTATTTTATTTTTTAAAATTTTAATGATTTTATTATTTTATTATAATTTTATTTATTTTTTATTTATTTTATTTTTTTAAATTATTTTTAATATTTTTTAATTATTTTAATTATTTAATTATTAATTTTTTAATTATTTTTAATTTAATTTAATTTATTTAATTTTTTAGAAAGAGAAGAAAAGGAAAAGAAAGAGAGAAAAGTTCTAAAACAAAGATCCTAAGGAGTCCTAGAGCTAGGAAGAGAGAGGATTAGTTTTAATTAGGTTTAGTGTTGGTTAGTAATCAAGTTAGGCAAATAATCTTAACTATGGATTGACCTAAATCTAGATAACTCTTAACTGCCAAGATCACCTTCAAGCCCTCCAAGTATAAGATCAGCCAATCAACTGGCCAGATAAGTATAAGATTGGTAGGAGTCCTCCCGTTGCTTGCCTTAGATACCAATTGTACTTGATAAGATAAGCTAATGAAATCAATTATAAATCATTTTTCTTTGGGCCCAATTATCCCTGAACCATTTTTCTTAGACACCAGTTATGTTGACTAATCCTAATCCTGTCCAACTCTTAGGGTTTCTTGTCCTATTAAGCTCGAGTTCCTAATACTGATGTCTAATTGATTTTAATTTAGAAGCTTAGGTCAATGATGGATAGGATCACGATGTTGGTTGGTTGTTTATGGGCTAAGGAAGGATGATCAAATTTTCATCTTATCTTGATTAATGGGTTGTGCCCTTAATTTGGTTTAATATGAATATACACGAAAAAAAATTTCAAGCAAGGAGTTCTATGCAATTTAAACTAGATGCACGCAATTGAGTCTTGAGAAGCTTACCTCACCTCCAACAATCACCAAAAGAAATAAATAAAAAAAATAAAAATAAAACTACTATGATGCATGCTTTAAGCAATTAGGATTTTTAATCTTGTCATGAAGCTTTTAATTAGATTTAAGTGGATAATTTATTAAATTAATTTAAAAATAAAATAAATAATTAAAAAAATATAGGGTTAGGATTGATCTCACCAAGCAGGATTGGAAGTTTCCTTGCCCTAATCTTTTTGATCTCTTTTTTTTATCTGCAAAATAAAGAAGGAAAAGTTAGTAAGCATTATTTATAGAAAAATTTAAAAAATAAAAGTTTATTTATAATTAATTTATAAAAAAATCAAAGAAAATAAAAGAAATAAATTTTCATGCCTTTCTCAATAATGGTAGCAAAAACTTAATAAGAGCATGATGTTGTCGTTAAGATATCGTATTTATCAGTTTAATTCTGACTTCTTCAATAATTTAAAAATAGGTAGTAAGTAGTGAGTCGGATCGAATCCATAGAGAAGATAGTATTTTAATTTTAAAACTTTTAATTTTTATAAAATTAAAAAAGAAATTTAAAGTTGGAAAATGAAATTATAAATAAAGAGCAAAAATTAAATAGTGCGAAATAATAAACTTGGTACTAAGATCTACTAGTTAGATATTAGCAACAACTTGCAATAAAAAAAAAGCAATAATTAAAGTGCTAAAATTAAATTATAATTAAAAATAAAGAGCATGAATTTAAATATCTAAAAAAATAAATTTATATTAATTAAAAATTTAATTCAAAATTTAAATACATGAAATTTAAAAAAAAATAAAATAAAAGTAGTTGATCTTTGGTGTTGTATCGACGTCGGTGTTGAGATGGTGTAGAAGCCAGCTCTTCTTCACAGCACCTATTATCATGAAGTAGTCTCTAACCCAAGCATGGCTCTATCCTTTATCAAACTCCTTTTCATGATTGAAGACACTTTGATTTGATGGCCTGAGGTCCTTTGAATAGGTGTTAGAGGATTGGATATCCTTGCTGCAGGCAATATGGGACTAAGAAAGTATTTTGATCATCAAAATTGAAGAATTTCAAGTAAAATTTGGATTAAAATAGCCCCTGGATGCATTCTGTTGAGTTCTAGAGAAGTCTGGCTATCAGATCTGGATCAAATGGTCCAAAAAATGCCAAAACTGGATGTGTATTGGTCCAAATCAGGTCGGATCAAATTCTGACCATTGGATGGAGCTTGATGGAGCATTTTCGATCGTCAGATCGCATCAAAAACCATTTTGAAATCCTTCTTTTAGTTAGATTAAACATGGGTCGTTGGATCGTGCTAATGAAGAGAATCATCACCAAGAGCTTCCTTAGCCATCGAATCAACTTCAGGATCGCGCGTTGCCGTCCGATCATCATTTGGTGAAGTCTGAAACCAAATCGAAGTAGGAAATTCCCTAGTCGTTGGATCAAAATTGGCAGTGAGCATAGCCGTTCGATCATGCATTACTGTACTCATGGACCATGCTGGATCAAGCTTTCTATGAGCTACAACCAATCAACGCATGGCATGGGTGTGAAATGACCAAAATGCCCTTCCTTAAGGGTTCACGGTGAGTTGCGATAAAACTGATGTCATGCTGATGTCAGTGGCTCATCGGATTGGCTGGCTTGCACTGGCGCATCAGCTTGGCTTGAAGAGCTCGATTGGCTTACAGAGCCGACCGAGCTATTTTCTTTATAATTTAATTTTATTTTTTTCTTTAAAAAATTATATCTAGTTCATTATAGCTTTGATTTGCTTCAAACTTATTTTGTTGCGATAAAAAAATGAGCTCTTTTTACTAATAATAATATTTTATCTTTTTTATTATTTTTTAATTAATTTTTTTATTAATAAATAAAATTAATTTTTTAAAAATATATATAAATTGATTATTAATTCTTAAAAATTAAAATAAATTAATAAATAAATTAATATTTTTATTGATAAATTTATGGTACTTATCATGCGTATGGTGTGAGTGGCATGTAGAGAGGCTCAGACAACCATTGAGAGGAGCTTGGCAGAGTATCAAGTACGTGTAGCCAACGAGAGAGAAGCAACTAGTGCATAGCATCTGACAAGGAGGCTGTGAAGGTAGAGCATCTTGTAGCTTCTGAGGATCTTCTTGAAATTCTGAGAAAGCTTTTATGAGGATAGCTTCTAGTTGAGAGAGATTTGTATATGGTGAGTTGAGAGTGGGTGTTCTCCTCTTGTACCTTTTTTTTTTTTCATAATTAAGCTTTGCATGCCCCATGGAGGTGAGCCTTTGGACTGATCCACGTACTTGATTATTTTTTTATTTTATTTTTTTCTTCTTTCTACCACAATAATTTGGTACTAGATCCTTAACAAGTGGTATCAAAGTAGCTGATATCCCAATAGTCGAGTAGCTTTTAATTAAAAATGAGTTGGTCGTATCCGCCAAACTTATCTTAGATACCAAATTATCGAATCAGAATTAATTAGATTAGCCTACAATCTAAGGCTCGAATCACGAACCAAATTAGGTCTTAAAGTGATTGACCATATGTGGCTGTGAGTCGGCCCTGATCAAGAATTACATCTAATGGGTTGGTCAAATCTAAGCACTCTTGATTCCACCTAACCAACTCTTGATTCAGTTTGATCAACCACTTAACCTAATTGAGCTACCCATATCCAAACTCATGTTTTATGAAGGCATCTTAGATCTGAAAATTTATAATTTTTAGGTCTAATTGATTTTATAAACTTAATTCTTAATTAAGTTCAAGGGTTCATAAACAAAATATGCATCAAAGATCCTAGGATTTTAGGATTTAGGATTTTGTAGAAAAGTAAGTTTTGATTTTTGATTAAGAACAAATGCGTAGCAATCCTATACACCACAAGAGCATCCCATCGAATGGAAAGAGAGGGCCTTTAAATCCTTCTTACATGTATGACTGGACGGCCAAGGGGAATGCCTTAATCAAAAATATGAACTATACTACAAAATAGTTAGATCTACTACATATAACACTTATATGTTTTGAGGTCTAAACTGTTCATGTAGAAAATGGTGTTGATGCCAGAGTTTACTGGAGCTAGGGCAGACAAGGTCATTGATGAGACCTGCAAGGCAAAGTCCAAACCAAAAGTGGATGGTTCCAATAGAATCCTCCGACGGTCAGGTTAGTTCTCTAGCCAACAAGAATAGAGTACTCAAGAGAATTAAGAGTAGAAAGAAGAGCTTAGAGAAAAATATATCTGGAAGGTCCTTTATATAGGCGGAGCCTATAATAGAATGAAAGTGAAAGCTATAATAGAATGTTAGTGGGTTGCTTGGGGGCCTTATGGAGTTTGTTACGGAGAGTTGACTATCATTTGTCGTAACTTATAAGCGGTTGAGTTCTATTTATTAGACTTTGGATGTAGCTTCTACACCTATTAGTAGGTTGCATGTTGGGATGAAGAACTTGGAGCTAGGTGGGCCGAACTTGGAGATCGGCCTGTGAATGGCAGGTGATGAATCTGGCATTGGTTAAAATCCATTGGTGTTGTCTTTGATAGGTTCGAAGAGCTCGATCGACTTCAAGGAGTTCGGCCATCTTCAAAGTCGGTCGGGAGTTGAAATAGGTGAGCTTCTTGCTGATGTCATCCATTTGTTTTCTTTTATAAGACCTACTACCCTCAAGATTGGCTTGAAGTTTGGATTGAAGGAGTGCTATGATCCATTCTATAGAGTGATCGCCATTCTGAGTTGAGAATCAGATTCATGTTGATGACAAAATTCTTTCATCATTCATATTCATACGGTCGATTGGTGTAGTACTAGCTGGCTGGATCTATTGTTGTCAGAAAGAGATGGAATCAGGCCACACATAAGTTCTATCATTATCCATAAAGTAGAGTAAAGGAGTTCGACTGAGATAGGATATGATGGGAGAAATTTGGCTAGGCAAGGTTCCTACTGCAAAGTTAATATGCCTAATGCCATAAAGGGATTCGACCACGCTCAAGATCTGCCGTAGACAAAATCGGTGGATGTTAAGGTTCAATCTTTGATTGGGCTCTGTTGTCATTAAGATCGGAGTCGGTTATCATGCCCTCTGTTGTTCAAGTTTGGCCAAACAAAATTTGTTATACCTTGAAGGAGTTTTGCAATTGCTGAGAAAGGAGGGATTATTTCTACTAAGAAGTTCGTCCAGCATACACGGTTGAAGATCAACCCCTTTGAGCTAAACCAGTTCAATTGAAGTTCAACCTAAACTGTTGCAACACCGAATGAAGTCATATCATATTTGATCATCTTATTGGACTTTGGCTAGGGTTGTTTTATCCCCAACATAAACTATACATGCTTTGTACACATCTCATGTATAAAAATTAAACACATACATGTATGTTTTAGATCTGATTACATCTGATGTAATATCTAAAAATAAAATTTTAAATGATAATATCATTGAAAATTTTAATCTAGACTATTCATGGCATAGGTCAAAAAACTAGTCTAGACATGCATTACATATATCACATATATGAAAAAAAAATTATAGATCTACTAATTTTAGATCGATTACATCTCATGTAACTAAAAGAAAAACTAGATTTTTCTATCGCAGGATCCATCTGATCGGATCAGATTTACAGTAAAATATTTTAAAAAATTTTCATGATTTGGTTAGATCTCAAAGTTTTTAGATCTAATTAGATTAATCTTAAATTAGAAGCAAAAATAAAAATAAAAATAGTGATATCTGATATCACCTGATCGGGTGAACCATTCATCCTGCAATGATGATTTATTATTGCCGAGGTTCTGAAGCTAGCTGTGCATGTGCCCGGCCTCTACCAAAGTCCACTTAGGCCAAATCTAGATGCCATCTCCTAGTAGATTTGATCTCTAAAGATCAAATTTGGTGTCTTCCAATAAAGCCTTCAAATCAAACTCCGAAGGCTATGCGTTCATCTCACGAACGCTATTGTCTCTCGCTGATCTTCACACCAATAGGACTTGATCTTTACTCATAGGTTTTGCCCAACTCTTGGGCATAGAGAAGAGTGAGAGGATCAGATGAGGGAGGCATGGAGATGAAGATTTTGGTAGGGCTTTGCTGTAGATCAATTCCCATTGAAAACAATGAGTGCAGGGCCTTATAAATAGACCAACCGAAGAGTCCCTTCGCATGTGACTCTCCATCAACTCAAAGATAATATGTAGAAGGGCTGTCCATCAAATCTCCATGCCTCCTCTAATTTTTTCCTCCATTTTGTTAAACAAAATTTAAGAAAAAGGGTGCTTACATGTTGGGATAAGGTTGATTTAGGCGCAAGGCATTTATCTCCAAGGAGTTTCAATCAAATTCAAATGTTTGACCCATTCAAATACAATTTGTATTAGACTCTCCACCCTATCCATATAGGGTGCAGGCCGAGGGGGACGTGCACCCTCTCCCCTCTTCATGTGATGCCTAGGGGTACGTGCCCTTAGAAAATCTCAAGGGGCTCATGCCCTCTATCCTTTAATTCCTATAAATTGGGTCAACTCTTGATCCTTGTCCTATTTCCATCTCATGGTATTTAGGATAAGCCCTTTTCAAGTCCCATCTAATGGATTTTAAGCAAGTCCTTATCAGGTTAGGACAAGCCTTGATCAGGCTAGGACTAGGTCCAGTCTGATCAAGATAAATCCTTCTAGAATTTTTGGATGAGCTTTGTCCAAATTTCATCTCATGATTTTAGGACAAGCCCTAATCTTATTAAAACAATTCTTGTCCTATTCCCATCTTATGCAATTTAGGATAAGCCTTGATCAGGCTAGGACAAGATCCAGTCAGATCAAGATAAATCCACATAGAGTTTCTGGATGAGCCTTGTCCAAATTTCATCTCATGATTTTAGGACAAGCCCTAATCTCATCAAGACAAGCCTTGTTTTATCAGGACAAGGCCTATTCTCATCAGGACAAGCTCCAGTTAGATCAGGACAGACCCATACAAGGTACCTAGGTGACCCAAATCTAATTTGGCTCAATCAAGATGAATCAAAAAGACTGCAGAAGGAGAATGTTAGGCTCAATCATATGCTAGCATGATTTTCTTGAATTTAATTGGATCTAATCCAAATCAATCAAACTAGATTAGCCCAACTGATGACATCCAGACCCAAACTCTTATTTGTGCGAGCTAGTTAGGTTTAATTCTATATGGTAATGAGACATATCATGATCTCCATCAGCGACATCATCGAAACATCTTTCGATGGATCAGAACTCTTTTGATTCATCCAATTAGAATTATTGATCATTATGATAATTCTAATTGATCCCAAAATCCACCAATGATACCTAGCAGTATATAGTGGCAACCTATCAGAATCGAAAAATGATCCTCTTGGTGTAGCTACCCATGTGATTGGGTTATTTTATCATGAGTCCTGATGGGATTCTGGTTAAGGTAAACTCGTCAAACCCAACATTCATCATATGAATGAATCATTCGATTCGAGTCTGATGTAAAATCCTAATGAAAACTTCTTTCTATTATTTTACACTACCATGGCCATGGATTTTAGAACTCGATCTCATGATCATCATAGGACTAGTCCTTCTCTATCAAGGTTGAT
Source organism: Cocos nucifera (assembly GCA_006176705.1). Taxonomy (NCBI): domain Eukaryota; kingdom Viridiplantae; phylum Streptophyta; class Magnoliopsida; order Arecales; family Arecaceae; genus Cocos; species Cocos nucifera. The sequence goes on along the minus strand of QRFJ01002044.1, from coordinate 191,807 downwards.
AGATTCCTTCTTGGTGCGATCCAATTCCTATAATGAACATGCTATAGCCAACATGCACCTCAGATTTTCAAATGACTAGGAGATCGAGTTATGGTATAATGAAACTATAACATCCTTAAGGTAAATGGTTGATGCACCTCAGTGTTGGAAAACATGCAGGGTTTTATGCATAGATTTCAAAACTTTTTCAAAATATAGAGCAGCGAAAGACATAGATTAAACTATTTAATCTACAACATGCATGTAATCAAATTACAAAATCCTACATCAAGGATCTATAATATATTATGATGTAAATATAAATTTAAAATTAAATTAATCATAAGTGATATTGATCATATCAATACCTAGATCTAGAATAATTCTAGATCTAATCCTACATCGCGTCTAGGTCACCAAGAGATCAAATCTCATACCTTTGCATGGGTCAAGAACTCCGTGGTTAAATTCGTTATTATCTTTGGAGCAGCACAAGCATCTGACCTCTACAGGTGATCCACATGAATCTGCAACATAGATCAGAGGTTCATCGAATGATGATCCGCTCGAAGTGCTAGCTTCTCGTGGATCCCTCTTGATGGTTAATTAAATACATGTTCTTCGGATCTCTTGGATACTCCAAGAGATGAAGAACATGAGGAGGAACAAGGGAGAAATTCAACCTTTAGATCTTCCAAAAAATTAAAAAATAAGAATATAAAAAATAAATCCTAAGAGAAGATAAATCTTCTCCTTCAGGACATCAATGGTTGATGTCCTAAAAATATCTCTATGCTAGGATAGGAGGAGACCTTCTCCTCTAGGATTTTTCTTAAATTTTTAGATCTAATACTTTTGATTTTCATCATATAAAATTTTCATTAAAAATTGGAGAGGAAAGGTTTTCCAAGAAATCCTAAGAGAAGATCTTTCTTGTCTTCTCCTTCTCTCACCAGGACACGATCAGATCATGTCCAAAAAATAACACCATGCCCCAACAACTTGGAGCACTCATCCCCACACCCAAATTTTATCTCTCTCTTAGATTTTTGTCATATAAAAATTATAAATAAAATAAAAAGAGAGAAATATAAAAGAAAAATATAAGAGAAGATAATCTTCTCTTACCTTGTCTCTTCAAGATATTAACATTTGATGTCTTAATTGATGGTTCTTCTTCAAGAATCTTGGCACCACAAATCATCCATTCCTTCTCCTCATTATCCTATAATTTTTCATAATTTTTTTGGGATTTATCACATCCTCTAACCATCTCAAAAGAGGTGCCCCTTTTTACTGCAAGACTAGGTCAAAACCTAGTCAAAGGGGGAACTTCTATGGGGCGTCCAACTCTTGGATGCCCCTCCCACTTATTTTTTTATGTAACCACTGATTCTCATACACAAAAGCAAGTGATGAAGGGCTAAATAAGATAGAGAGGTGTGGGTAGAGTTGGCACACAAGGGAGGGAGGAGTTTGGGTCAAAGAAGACTTTTCCAAATAGGAAACAATTTCCAACTTCCTTCTAGTTTTGACCAAGTCAAAATATATTCCAAATAATCTGATGGGTGGGATGTGGGGACCTCTCATTGGCATGAAAATATTCATGCAAACCTCAAAAAAATATATATCAGCATGGGCTTTCTTAGTCGCAAGAGAAGGAGAGAGAGTCCCAGTCCAACTAGGACTCCTCTTGTTTGACTAGGTCAAAATTATTTTAAATCTAATTTAAATTTTATTTAAACTAGATTAAATGCAACATAATTAAAGGTTATCCTAGTCCAACTAGGAGCTCAATTAAATCAGATTAAATCAAGATTTAAATCTAATTTAAATGCTAAATCAATTAGGTGCACCCAAGTCCTAGTCAAATAAGGAATTGTTCTTCCCTTGCAATTGGTTTATCCAATAAATCAATTAGAATTGATCTAATTAAATTCAAACTAATTCTACTTGAATCTAATTCAATTATACTTAATCTCAACCTGATTGCTCAATCAAATTGAGCCAATTAGCAATCTAATTGCTAATTAATCCTCCTACAACACTTGCATTGGGTCAAACATCAATCGCATTGAATGTTTGACCTCGAAAAGATTCTCAATCATCGATTAACTATTCGATCAGATTACAAGCATTAATGTGTGTGACCCTATAGGTTCAAATCTAAGTCGGTAGCATAAAAATTAATTTCTGTACCAATCGAAGTTACCATCTAGCAATGATTCCCGACATCCAGATAGGTCGAATGTATGCAAAGAAACATTCTTAGAACCCTGGCCCATGGTTACCGTATAATTCATCCCTATGATCAATAATGCTCAAGATGACTTCGAGTATTTTGTCAAACACTCATACAAGTTATCTCTATTGTATCTTAAAATTTTGCAAATCTTATGACAACTCACGAGGATTACCCAGGCCTAGGTTTTGCTAAATTGAAACACAGCAAGTCATTCTCTTCCTAAAGTTAATCAGGAGTGGTCAATCCCATCTTGACTCATACACCAACTTTATAAGTACTTGACTGTACCCAGAAATCTTTCAAACCTATATTAAAAGTTTAGACAGTCCAGCACCAAAGTATAGTGAGTTGCTTGTAAGTCACTATGGTGATCTTAGATTGGAGGAATACTTATACCCATTAGTCTTAGCTAGCTACTCTTGATAGTAGAGTACTACATTGATCATGTTCAGTGCAGATATACTCCTACATCTCACATGGATGTCATACCAATGTCTCCAGACCACTTGGTTATGAGGACAGCCAATGCATATGGCATACAACAACTTACACTCGATAAGTTATCATCCTTGTTAATAACTTATCATTTGGTCATGAACAATTTAAGAACCATCCGATAAATCCTTCTTTATCAATTGATTATGGTTCTAAGAACTTCATCATAATTTAGAAGTTTATTTAAGAAAGATAGAACTTTTATGATGAACCAGCTAAATAACTATTATTATTAGATAATTTATATACTAATTTTAATCATCTACTACTTAGATGATTTGCTTTAGGACACATTTTCCAACAACTTTCACTTGGACTAAAGCCAACCAGAATGATATCAAATATCCTATCTTCCACTTAAGTTCGTGGAACTTCTTAGTTCCAAGGCCTTAGCAAATGGATCGATCAAGTTCTCCTTTTCCATCGATCTTCTAAAGATCAACGTCATCCTGATAAAAAATCAAAGGTGATAGCAATGCAGAATATGCTGGTTTTTTGGTTCTTTAGTCTGAGCTATGGCTCTAGTGCTACAATAGGACTGGACCATTGATGGAGGGTGTCACTCCCAACCTATTAATGAACCTCAGCAACTATACAGCTTACATGACAGCATCATATGCCACGATGTCTCTACATCACTAACTAAATAGGCTAAAGTATCCTGCTTGGAACCTTTCCAGTAGATTGCTAATACAATTAGGGTATGAATCGACATTATCTAGTTGTCATCTTGTTCTTACTGAAATTAAAACATCCACATGTTTTAAGTCAGTACTTCCATATTTGAGTCACTAGACCTTAGTATTTTTTAAATACTTAAGGATTATCTATACAATCTTCTAGTGTCTCTCACTTGGATCAGATTGGTATCTGCTCACTACCTCTAGTAAGTATACCATGTCTAGTCACGTACATGAAGAAAATAAGATGACAGCTAAACCTTTATTCTTTGCAATGCTGGGATGTCATTCTCGATTTAGAGAATTTCATCCACAAACAACACAAGAAATAATACTATAGAATATTTTATCCAATTATAAATGCAGAATTTATCTTTGTTCATAACAAAAGCATACATTCAAAACATATGTTCTAATTTTGAGGTAATAGCCAAATGGGCTTTATGATCTTTACCTTCCCGTCTGTGCTACTCTGATCCTTTTGAAAATTCATTCACACTCAATGGATTTTATCCCTTCAGGTGAATCAACTAGTGTCCATTTTCTATTGGTTTCCATGGACTTCAATTTGGATCATGTGGCTCCGAGCTACTTCTTAGAGTCAGATCATTGCATTGTATCCCTATACGTGATCAGATCCTTATTATTCTCATCGAGCTCAATAGGATCACCATCCCAAACCTAAATACTGAAGTATCTGTCTAGTCGATGTGGTACTCTTTTGGATCTCCTTAAAGGTGACACTTTAATGGGCTCCAGATTTGATCTGATCAAATCCGATTCTGTAGGTTTACTAGACTACATCGGTTCTTTTCTACCAGTCAAACCTTTTCAAGTTCAACTTGATAGGCATCGATTCATTCTCTAAGGAACTCCTTTTCAAAAGGAATGCCCTACTACTGATGAACATCTTATGTTCTTTAGCATAGTAGAATTAGTAACCCTTAAATATTTATTGGATCAGGATCCAAGTTAATCTGTGTGCAAATATATGACATAGGCCGATCAACTCTAAACTCGAAAGTGAGAGAGTCTAGGTCTACGTCCGATCCATATCCCATATGGAATCTATGCGATAGATTTACTTAGAACCTTTTTCAGAGTAAAACTAGTAGCCATAAGAGCACAACCCTGAAATAGGCAGACAAGTGAAACCTATAGTGGATTGAACCATGTCTAACAAAGTTCAATTTCTTCTTTCAGATACACTATATTCCGAAAAGAAATCTACTTGAGAGAGAATCCAATTCTCTCCTAGATATATCAAAAACTCACTGAATAAGTATTCGCCTCAATCCAATCGAAGAGTTTTAATACCTTTTTAGTTTGTTTTTCTTTTTTCATTATTGAATCATTTGAATATTTCAAATGATTCAGGCTAGACACACCCATACCCAGATAGGTCGTCTGTAATGAAATACTAATATTTTTCTTTGGCACTTAAGTTCATAAGTCCATATACATCACTATGTATGAGACTTAAAATTTTATCGGCTCCTTCACCTTTTTCAGTAAAAAGTGACTTTGTCATCTTCCCAAGAAGACTAGATTCATAATCTTTCAATGATTCGCAATCATTGATGTCGAAGTTTTCCTCCCAAGCTAATCCATTTATCATATTCTTGTCAAGATGACTAAGCCTATAATACCAAAGATAGATATTCATGACATAATCTAACTTGGGTGTGTACATTGCACTTAACAGACTATATAAATATTAAATATCATTTCTTTATTATCCATGTATTACTACAATATTATTCATAATAATATCATAATAATCTTTTTTATTGATAAACGATAACCATCTCTGACCAAAAGGCCATCAGAGATCACATTTGTCATAAACGATGGACAATAGTGACAATCACTCAAAATGACATCTATTAAAAATAAGCTTGACAAATCCTAAAGCTAGGATTGGAACAAGACTTCCATCCCCAACGTTCAGATATTTCTCACCATTTTCAAATATCCTACTTACTTGTAGTCTTTGCAACAAATTGCCTAAGACTACTGGCATCTAATACCCATGTAGTAGAATTATTTATAGAGAAATTTTAAGGTGTTGTCATATAACATCTTTAATAAGCAACTTTTGCTCCTTTCTCTTATTCAGCCTGTTATGGTCAAGGGAAGCAAGACAAATCTTTCTCCTATGACCCTGCTTCTAACATTAGAAGCACTATGCCTGATTTGGGTTAACCTTGGATTAATTATTTTGATTGGGCTTAGAAGCCCTAGTACAAATCCATTCATACTTCTAAACCAAATTCAACTCTCGATACTAATTATCAAATTTGGGTCCCATAAGTCATCACTGTCTAATAGTGATAGGAGCAATTAGGGTTTAGCCTTAATTTGAGAAAAGAGAACATTGACCTAAGTATATGAATTATATTAAGCCTAAAGACTTAGTCTTTAGTCTAAAGATTCTTCCACTATTTTATTCGAATTAATAGCCTCTACCTTCAATTTAGGGAATTACTTTAATTTTCTAGTAGGTACTAAAATCCACATAGATTGCACATAAGCCCAACCATGGTTGGTCAACCCATGTACATCTAAGGATAGGTTCATAATCATTTGTTTCTCCAAATAACTTCTAGTAATTTAATTTTACCCCCGAAACCTAATCAGTAGGCTAGGGCCTCCACTGTAAGGATCCAGTTAGGTCCAACCATTAACATGAGCATACTTGGTGTATCTAACTAATGAATGATTAAGCCCAACTATGGTTGGTCGACCTAACCACCATTAGAGAGACACATCCAAATCGACATATGATGAATGATAATTCTGTTAGTCAACAAGCACCAGGCCTATGAGCCTCCAATGATTATTGAGTTAATGGGCTCATTATCAAACATCTTAATGGGAGGCTATGACTCGATTATCTCCATAACTTCATCATTTTAAGGACATAATAATTTTAGAGGATTTAAATTATTAGTAATTTAAGGATAGAAAGGATGTGGACTAATTTGCTCCCACTGACTTTACCAAGTCAGGTCCTCCCACTGACTTCACAAGTCACTAATGAGGATTATAATCAATTTTTGTCCATGGGCACCTATATCAATCTCACTGAATGAAATCAGTCTCATTTATTTTCTATGTGATATGGATTAGCTCGAATCAATAAGCAACCTAATCAAAATCTGATTAACCACATTGGCTAGGTAAGTGAGATCGGTGAGAGGGTCTGTTAAGGCTTGCCTTAGACACCATTAGAAATAGCTAGGTAAGCGGACTGCTAATTAAAAACCATCGATCTAGAATGCCAAACTTTTGTTAGACACTAATTGGTTTGTCAATTTTGATTTAGTCTGTCTAAAGACTCGAGCTTGACCATTGAGCCATGATCAGGTCCATTTGTTAGATATATGGACTTTGATCAACTACAACTATTGAATTGATCTATAAAAAAGAAATGACCTAATTCTAATTAACTATTAATTAGGTTTGATCAATTTTTTAACTAAGTTCATATTTAATCTAACCCTAGGTCTAATCCAGTTTATGACCTGATCAAAACTAACCCATTTAACCTTTAACCCTAGTTTTATAAAATTATCTTAGGATCTTCAAATCATAAACCTAGATCCTAAACAATAACTTAATTCTCAATTAAGTTCAAAGTTTGGATTTATGAAATCTCAAAACTAGTTTCTGATTTTATTATTTAAAATATTTTTAAATTATAAATAATTTACATTGAATCATATTCAATATATGGTTGTAGATCTGATTTATTTTATTATTTAGATCATGTCCTAGAATTTTGAATCTAGGGTTTTGCAGAAAGTAAGTTCTTAATTTAAATTCTATAAAATAAATATGTCATACATATACATTCTAGATTTAAAATAAAAATTACATATCAACATATGCAATAAGAGGATCTAGATCTAAACATAAAATAAATCATATGGATCAGATCATAAATTATTTAAAATTAGATTTAAAATATAAAAAATAAATTATAAATTATTTTAGATCTCATCTAATATATTTATGATTTAGATTTCTCAGATCAGTACATACTAGGACAATCTTTTTACTGTAAGGATTAAACCTTACAGCAGAACAACCTTATGACATTATGTGCAATCCTAATATTATTTAGATCTAATCTAAATAATCTAAAATAAATTTAATATTTATTTAATTTTAGATTTAAATTAAAAAATTAAATCATAAATTTTTTTAGATCTAATCTAAATTATTGATGATTTAGATTCAGTTTGGCACATCCTAGGACAACTTTTTCATTATAAGGAGTTAACCTTACAACAGGACAACTTTATGGTAATATGTATAATTTTTAATTAATTTTAATTTTTAAATTTAATCTTAAGCATACAAGAATATGTTATAAAAGAACATAGATGCTCTGATACCACTGTTGAAAAATATGCAGGTTTCATGCATAGATTTCAAAACTTTTTCGATCTATAGAGCAGCAGAAGACATGGATTAAACTATTTAATCTACAACATGCATATAATCAAATTGTAAAATCCTACATCAAGAATCTATAATATGTTATGATGCAAATATAAATCTAGAATTAAATTAATCAAAAGTGGTATTGATCATATCAATACTTAGATTTAGAATAATTCTAGATCTAACCCTAGATCGCATCTAGGTCACCAAGAGATCAGATCTCTTACCTTTGCACGGGTTGAGAATTCTGTAGTTAAATTCATTGTTGCCTTTGGAGCAGCACAAGAATCCAGCCTCTATAGGTGATCCACATAAACCTACAACACGGATCAGAGGTTCGTCGAACGAAGATCTGCTCGAAGTGCTAGCTTCTCACGGATCCCTCCTAATGGTTAATCAAATATATGTTCTTTGGATCTTTTGGATACTCTAAGAGATGAAGAACATGAGGAACAAGAGAGAAATTCAACCCTTGGATCTTCCAAAAAAATCAAAAAATAAGAACATGAAAAATAAATCCTAAGAGAAGATAAATCTTCTCCTTCAGGACATCAACGGTTGATGTCCTGAAAATATCTCTATGCTAGGATAGGAGGAGGCCTTCTCCTCTAGGATTTTTTTTAATTTTTTGGATCTAATATTTTTTATTTTTATCATATAAAATTTTAATAAAAAAATAGAGAGGAAAGGTTCTCCAAGAAACCCGAAGAGAAGACCTTTCTTCTCTTCTCCTTCTCTCATCAGGACATGATCAGATCACGTCCAAAAAATAATACCATGCCCCAACAACTTGAAGCACTCATCCCCTCACCCAAATCCTCTCTATCTTAAATTTTTATCATATAAAAATTATAAATAAAATAGGAAGAGAGAAACATAAAAGAAAAATATAAGAGAAGACAATCTTCTCTTACCTTGTCTCTTCAAGACATCAACCTTTGATGTCTTAATTGAGGGATCTTCTCCAAGAATATTGGAACTAGAAATCCTCCACATCTTCTCCTCTCTCTCCTCTAATTTTTTATAATTTTTTTGAGATTTATCACGTCCTCTAACCATCTCAAAGGAGGCACCGCTTTTTACTACAAGACTAGGTCAAAACCTAGTCAATGGGGGAACTTCTATGGGGCATCCAACTCTTGGACGCCCCTCCCACTTATTTTTTCATGTAACCACTAATTCTCATGCACAAAAGCAAGGGAGAAAAGGCTGAATAAGATAATGGGGCTTGGGTAGAGTTGGCGCATAAGGGAGGGAGGAGTTTGGGTCAAAGAAGACTCTTCCATGTAGGAAACAATTTCCAACTTTTTTCTAGTTTTGACCAAGTCAAAATATATTCCAAATAATCTGATAGGTGGGATATGGGAACCTCTCATTGGTGTGGGAATGTTCATGCAAACCTCAAAAAAATATATGTGGGCTTGGGCTTTCTTAGGCATAAGAGAAAGAGAGAGAGTCCCAGTCCAACTAGGACTCCTCTTGTTTGACTAGATCAAAATTATTTTAAATCTAATTTAAATTTTATTTAAATTAAATTAATTATAACCTAATTAAGGTTGATCTTAGTCCAACTAAAAGTCTAATTAAATCAAATTAAATCAAAATTTAAATCTGATTTAAATGCTAAATCAATTAGGTGCACCCAAGTCCTAGTCAAACAAGAAATTGTTCTTCCCTTGCAATTGGCTTAACCAATAAATCAATTAGACTTAATCTAATTAAATCTAGATAAATTTTAATTAAATCTAATTCAATTAAACTTAATCTCAGCCTGATTGCTCAATCAAATTGAGTCAATTAGCAATCAAATTTCTAATCGATCCTCCTGCAATACTTGCATTAGGTCAAACATCAATCGCATTGAATGTTTGACCTTGAAATGATTTTCAATCATCGATTAACCATCCGATCAGATTATAAGCTCTGATGTGTATGACCCCATAGGTTCAAACCTAAGTCGGTAGCATAGGAACCAATTTTTGTATCAATCAAAGTTACCATCTAGCAATGGTTTTCGATGTTCAGATAGATCGAATATATGCAAAGCAACATTCTTTGAACCCTGATCCATGGTTACCATATAATTCATCCCTATGACCAATAATGCTTAAGATGACTTCAAGTATACTATCAAACACTCGTACAAGTCATCTTTTATATCTCAAAATTTTGCAAATCCCGTGACAACTCACGAGGATTACCCAGGCCTAGGTTTTGCTAAATTGAAACATAGCAAGTAATTCTCTTCCTAAGTTAATCGAAATTGGTCAACCCATCTTGACTCACACACCAACTTTACAAGTACTTGACTATACCTAGAAACCTTTCGAATTTATATTAGAAATATAGACAGTTCGGCACTAAAGAATAGTAAGTTGCTTGCAAGTCACCGTGGTGATCTCAGGTCGGAGGGATACTTATACCCATTGGCCTTAGCTAGCTACTCTTGACTGTAGAGTGCTACATTGGTCACGTTCCATGCAGATGTACTTCTACATCTTACCTGGATGCCATACCAGTATCTCCACATCACTTGATTATGAGGACAATCAACGCATATGGCATACAGCGATCTATAATCGATAAGTTATCATCCTTGTTAATAACTTATCATTTGATCATGAACAATTTAAGAACCATTTGATAAATTCTTCTTTATCAATTGATTGTGGTTCTAAGAACTTCATCATAATTTAGAAGTTCATTTATGAAATATAAAATTTTTATGATGAACCAGCTAAATAACTATTATTATTAGATAATTTATATACTAATTTCAATCATCTACACTTAGATGATTGGCTTTAGGACACATTTTTCAACACTTAAATCAAAGAACCAGACACATGATTGCAGCAGCATCAAGCTAGTCATCGATAATAAGATAGACTTTCTTATGACTGTTCGAGGTGGTCACGTCAGTGCCCTCATTCTCAATGAGTACTTGTACTCTCGCTCTAGTGTCTCCAAACTATAGACTCAAGACTCATCTATCCTAAAAAAGCAATCGTGCATCAATCTTCTGGATCGATCATCATCCTCGTGATGATCCTACAATTGGGAGCAGTTTATTAGTTAATTATGATAATACATGTCTTAAATTCTCAACTCTTGAGAATATGTGTTATCATTTCTATTAACTCAAAGGATGTATCACAAGTGCTTTAATACACAATGTGATAGAATAGTTAACCCATTTATTAATTTTAAATTAAAATTTAAAAAATACTCCTAGAAAGTATTTTACAAGTGCCAGTTAATCTACCTTCTAGGACACACATCTAACAAACTTCTATTTGATTTAAAGCCAATTGGCTACAAATCTAAGTTCCATCTTCTCAAGATGGGCTTGGATCTTCTGCGAGCTTAAAGGCTTCGTCAATGGGTCAGCCACATTGTCTGTAGAGTCGACTCTTTTAACCTCGATGTATTCTTTTCGAGGTAATCGAGGATGAGGTGGAACCATCTTCTTAGAATACTTTCAACTTACAGTACCACCATTGCACACAAACAAACTCCTAGATGTCGATTTTCGATCATCTATGTCAAACATAAAATCTGAGTCTATAAACCCCTATACCTAGAGTTCTCCATGCTGAACCTCTTCGCACCTCTTCTATATCCATATTCTATGAGAGACCCAGCATCCTCATTGATCATCCTCATCAGTCTACTCCTATAGACCTTAATTCCTAAAAGGAGGAATGCATCTTCTAGGTCTTTCATAGAAAACTCCTTAGATAACCATACTTAGATCGAGGTCAACATAGGAATATCATTTTCGATCAGGAGAATGTCATCCATGTACAGTATGAGGAAGACAACAGTATGAGGAAGACAACAGCACTTTCGGTGATCCTTTTGAAAACATAGGGCTCTTCTTCATTATCGATGAAATCAAATAATTTGATTACATCATTGAATCAAGCTTTCCAACTTTGAGATAGTTGCTTAAGTCCATGGATGGATCTTTATAGCTTGCAGACCTTTGTGATCACTATCACTGGATGTGAAAATAAGTTGCTGTTCCATATAGATATCTTTCTTAAGATGTCCATTTATGAACTCCATTTTCACATCCATCTGCTATATTTCGTAATCAAAATATGCCGCGATGACAAATAATGTGCGGATGGATGGCCACTAGCGAGAAGGTATCCTGATATCCATTCACCATATCTCTACATTCTCATCTGCACCTATCTTTCTCTTGAAGATCCATTATTGGTACTATATCTTCAGATGGATCTTCCAAGATCCAGATTTGGTTCGAGCGCATCTAGTCAATCTTTGACTTCATTAGCTCTTGTTATTTCTTAGAGTCGATATCTGATATCACCTCGTTATAGGTTTTTGGATCATCACCATGAACCCTATTTCTCATAAGGAACATTTTTTCTATGTTCTCTTGAATAGTTTTTAAGTGCCTCTTAGAAGGATGGAAAATGCTACTTGATTTATGAGGTGGAGGTAGTGATTGGATCAGCTCAGACTGACTAGGTTTCTCAAGTTCTTTGTCTCATTGCTCTTTGGAAGACTTTCTCCATGAGCTTAATCTATCTTCCGATACCACTATCTTGAACAAATAATTTTTCAATAAAATTGGCATGTCAACCTACAATCACATTGTGATCTTCTGAAAAATAGAAGTAATATCCTAATGACTCTTTAGGATATCCAATAAATCGAGCTCTAAGGGATCTAGACTCTAACTTATCCACCATTGGACAATCCTAATTCTGAGATGACTCAAACTTGATTTTTTATCATGCCACATTTCATACGGTGTGGTAGGAATAGTTTTAGATGGAACACTATTTTATAATTAGATAGCTGTCTTTAAACTATGCCCCTAAAGAAACTCAGGAAGGTCTGTGAAGCTCATAATGAATTGGACCATATCCAACAGGGTTCAGTTTTTCTATTTTGAAATCTCGTTGAGTTAACATGTTTTAGGTAGAATTCACTATAAGACTATACCATTGTCCTTGAGATAGTCCAAAAACTTTTAGCTAAGGTATTCATCTTCTCGATCTGATTGAAGAATGTTAATGGGCTTTTCAATTTTCTTTTCTACTTCATGTTTGAATTTCTTGAACTTTTCAAAGTCTTCAAACTTGTGTCACATTAAATACATATACCCATACTGAGATAGATCATTGGTAAAGATAATAAAGTAGATATAATTATCTCTAGTCGGCACATTGAATGGGCCGCACACATCCATATTGTTAGTATTAGTGGTGCTCCCAAGTCTTAGGAGGTCATTAGAGGAGTCAGAGTGTTGGCTCCGGAGGACTAGGATAGGTGTTGTCCTAGGGCTAGGACCGATTTGGTTCTAGGGTGGAGGTTCAGCCCTCCACGATTATGAGACCCTGGTTTGGATCTCATGGGAGGGCTACTCAGAGTTTGGACCAGAGCTACTCAGAGTTTGAACCAGATTTGGGTCTATGGGATTGAGTGCATGATCAGACCATGGTTGTACATGGGTTTGGGTGAGTGCATTCGAACTGGGTTAGCCTACAGAGTTTTTTATGGGTTAGGATTTCGGTCCATATATAGATATATATATATACATGTATATTATAAACCCTAAAGAATAGAGATCATTGTAGCCATTTTCTCCCACATCTCTTTCTTCTCTCTCTCTCTCTGATTTCTTCACACGATGCCCTAAGGGGTGCACCTCCAAGCTTGAAGGAAGGAGGTGTGCCCCACTATTCCTTCAGCCTCAACAACATCAAGAGATCTTGCGCATCGTTGAATTGAGGTATGAAGATCAAGATCTAGCACAGGTATGGGATTTAGATTCCACGAAAGAACACAAAAAAAATTATTTTGGGGGCCAGCAGCCCCCCTTTCTTCCTCCTAGATCTGGCGGTGGCCGGTGATTGGCCGTCGATCCCAGGCTTAGCGGCCACAAACCAGCACATGAAGGAGTGTTCTAGCGAGCTGGTGGCTGATCAGGCATGCAAAGGAGGTTTCGCGAGTGGTCCGATGGCGCTCTCGGGCAGGACGACCAAGACCTGGAGAGGGGATGGTAGAGATCCGGTCCCTTTCTTCTTCTCCAGCGGGAAAGTCGCAGGATAGAGACGGCTTCGACTCCGACAATGGCATCCAAGCAGCGGCCCGACCAAATCGATGACGATGGCTGGTGGAATGTGGGTGCAGGCACGCGTGTAGTAGAGAGCCAGCTTGAGGCGCATGGATTTGGTGATGGAGCACCCAGATCCAGTGGTGGCATGCGGATCCGAGCCGACGGTGGTGGCATGTGAACGTCCGATCGTGGACATGCCTAGATCCGATGGCGGTCGCACGGGCAGAGGTTGGTCGGCTGGCGTCCTTGGAGACAGGCGGCCGGTGGTCTTGTTCAGTTTTGGATGGGACAAAGATCGAAGGAGCCGCAGCGGTGGTTCAGCGGTTGTGGTGCCAAGATCCAGTGCTGGCAGCACCCAGGCGTGGCCGGTGGCTGGCGATCGGTTGTTCTATGATTTGGTCGGAACGAAAAGGAAGGTGCCATGATGGAGATCCGATGGTGGCGGCGCCCGAATCAGCAGGTTTTATTTTTTTGGGATGAGAGGAGGAGCTGAAGGTCATGAGAGAAAAAAAATAAAAGAAAAAAAAAAAAAGGGATTTTGAGGCTTTTATTTTTTATTTTCTTTCTATTATTCATGATTGTTCTTGTGGATACAGCTTCACATGGTGTTAAAAGTAAAAATATGCGAAGGCTGGGTTGCTGGTTGTTGTTCTAAGAATTGATTTTGATGATTACAAACCATTTGAAGGGATTACTAATGAATTTAGTTTGGAAAAAAACTTTTTGTATTTTAGGAGCAAAATTGTAATTTTATCAAGTTTTGATCTAAGAGCCTTAAGAGCATGTATAGAAAATTTTTGATCTTTTAGAGGCAGTCCCATAATTTTTGGATGCATATTTTGGGAGAAAATCAAGTTTGAAGCAAAAATGTCGACTCCTAGATCTATCCCTACTGAAATAGGCTATTTGGCACGCTGTCTCTATGCTAAGGGTCGACCCCAGGATCAAGCTCTGATGTTTTGAAGGCTAAAAATATAGAACAGCCAATTTTCTAGATTCTATCTCAGAGATCGACCTCAAGGTCGATCCCTGATAGCGGTCGACCCATGAGTCAACCCGTGTGACGGAAATTTTCTACAACGACTAGTTTTATCCCATTTTGGCAGCTTTTATTACTTTCTTTAAGGTCTCCAACAGCTACAAATCTTGCCCAAGATTCTCTCCTCCATCCATTAAAGATTTAAAAGGCTATAAAAAAAAAAGAAGAAGATATTTCATATATTCAATTCAGCCCTAAGCAAAAGTCATTTTCAAGCAAAGAAGCTTTCGTTTCAAGTTCACCAACCTCTCAAGAGCTCATTCAAGTCTCCAACAACCTTAAGAAAAATCAAAAAAGCTTTCTCCATTATTGTGAAAAATATTTTTAAGATTTTATTTGCTCATTAAGGGAGCTAAACTTGTATTTGATTGTCATTAACTCTTATACTCTGCTTTATTATTTTGATTCAAGTTTTGGAGGTATTCCAAAACTTGAGAGGATTGATCTGAACCTTAAATCCGAGTGTGTAGGATTGGCTTTCACCTGAGAAATAAGTGTACTAGCTTGAGATAGTTAGGGTTGGAGGTACTGATATTGTATTCTAGTTGAATATATTTAGTTTTTTTTTTGAATTTTTAAGTAAGATCTTGAAGAGTGGATGTAGGTGCAAGAAAAGCACCGAACCACTATAAATCATGCTTATTTATGGTGTGCTTGCTGTCTCTCTTTTCTTAGTTTATTAAATTCTTGATTTTTAATCTTTTATATTTTTGTCTAACCTAAATCGCTAATCTTTAATATTTTTATCTAACCTAAATTGCTTCACACACAAAACTTGCATATTATCATTCAATCTTGATATTTTTAAATTAACTTTAAAATTTTAAAAATCTAATTCACCTCTTCCTCTTGGATTGCATAGTTGGGCAACAAGTGGTATTAGAGCCTAGTGCTCTAGCCCTACTTTGATTTAACCATCAAAGAGTCAAAGATCTATGGCAACCCAAGTTAGTATTTCTTTAGTCGAGGGGCAGTCCACAAACTGACCTCCATTTTTCAATAAATCAAACTATACCTATTGAAAAGCTCGGATGAGAATATTCATACAAGCACTTGACTATGATATGTGGAGTATCATAGTTAATGGATTATATACATCCATTAAGATAATTGATGGTATGAAATCAACCAAACCCGAAAAGGAATGGGTTGAGGTTGATAAGAAAATGGCTCAACTCAATGCAAGAGCCATGAATATTTTATATTGTGCTTTAGATGCTAATGAATTTAATCATATTTCAACATGCATATTAGTTAAGAAAATATGTGATAGGTTAGAAGTGACTCATGAAGGCACTAATCAAGTTAAGAAGTCAAAAATTAACATGCTTGTGCACAAATATGAACTTTCAAAATGGAACATGATGAGTCAATAACTAAAATATTTACTAGATTTATGGATATTATAAATGGTCTTAAAAGTCTTGGCAAGTCTTATTCAAATAGTGACCTTGTGAGGAAAATTCTTAGATTTTTGCCAAGGACATGGGAGGCCAAAGTGACTGCAATCGAAGAAGCCAAAGATTTAAATGTTTTACTCTTGGAGGAGCTTCTAGGATCACTAATGATGCATAAGCTAAGCATAAAATAACATCAAGAATAAGATATCAAGAAGAAGAAGATAATTGCCCTCAAATCCACCATTCAACAAGATGAGGAATCTGATGAAATGAAAGATGAGGAACAAGATGAAGAAATAGCCCTTATTATAAGAAAGTTCAAGAGATTTTTAAAGAGAAAATAAGGGATGAGGAAGAGGCTACCTACCAAAGAGGAGCATAACAAGAAAAAGGATAGCGACAGCCCCTTATTTGCTATGAATGTAAGAAGCCGAAGCACTTTAGGTCTGAATATCCTCAACTTAAAAAAAATTTCAAGAAATATAAGAATAAGGCTATGGTGGCAACATGGAGTGATAGTGACGACTCAAGCTTCGAAGAGGAAGAAGCTCATGAACAAGCTAACCTGTGCCTTATGACATATGAAAATGAGGTAAGTGCTAAAATCTCAAATGAATTTATATTCAAAAAACTTTAAGAAGCCTTCTATGATTTAGTAGATAATTTAAAGAAATTAGAAACTAAAAACAAAGATCTAAAATTAAGAATCAAGTCTTGCTAAAAAAAAATGAAATTATCTCAAGTGAAAAACTAGTCTTAACTTAAGAGAACCTAAATTTAAAAAATAAAATCGATAGTTGAAAATTTTACTTTAAGTTTAAATAAACTTCATATGATTCTTGAAAATCAAAAGACCATTTATGATAAGGTCGGTCTAGGCTATAACCCCCTAAGAGAATAAAAATTTTTGAAAAATATTTTTATAGATTCATAAAGCAAAAAATTTTCAAATGTTACTTATTTTAAATATGATAAACTAAGACATAAATCTTATATATGTTTCTCTAATAATTTAAATATAAAAAAAATATGGATTCCAAAAGGAACCATTATGACTAACCTTAAAGGACCCAAGAAAACTTAGGTACTTAGAGTAAGGACTTGATTTTGCATGTAGGTGTATCTTGCATCCAAAGGAAAAAATTGAAGATGGTATCTTGATAGCAGATGCTCAAGACACATGACCGATGATGAGTCCCAATTTATCATGCTTGATGCTAAAAGTGGAGGAATGGTCATCTTTGGAGACAATGACAAAGGAAAGATTATCGATATAGAAAACATTAGTATCACTCCCTCCAAGTATATTGAAAATATTTTTTTAGTAGATGGTTTAAAATACAATCTCTTAAACATTAGTCAACTTTGTGACAAGGGTTACAAAGTTATTTTTGAATCTTCATTATGCATTGTAACTACTCCCAATGATGATGGTATTAAGTTTATTAGACTTAGACATGGTAATGTTTATATGGTAGATTTGAATGATCTTTCTATGATAAACATGCAATGTCTAGCAGCTATGAATACCAAAATTAATGAGAGTAGTTGGCTTTGGCACCATAGGTTTGCATATATTAGTATGCATTTACTTTCAAAGCTTATCAAAAAAGAATTAGTTACCGATTTATCAAAATTGAACTTTGAAAAGATAAAATTTTTTGATGCATGCCAACTAGAAAAACAAACTAGAGTTTCATTCAAATCTAGGAACATTATTTCAACTTTTAGGCCATTGGAACTATTGCACATGGATTTGTTTGGTCTTACAAAAATAATAAGATTAGGTGGAAAATATTATGGTTTTGTAATTATCGATGACTACTCACGTTTTATATGGATTTTCTTTTTGGCATACAAAGATGAAACTTTTCATGTTTTTTCAAAGTTTTACTGAAAAATTATAAATAAAAAGAGTTTTCAATTCAAAGCATTCGAAGTGATCATGGAACCAAATTTGAAAATTAAGACTTTGAAAAATTTTATGATGAAAAAGGAATAAGCCATAATTTTTTAGCACCTAGGACACCTCAACAAAATGGGATAGAAAGAAAAAATAGGACTCTAGAAGAAATGGGCCATACCATGCTATGTGAAAGCAACCTCCGAAGATACTTTTGGATGGAAGCAATTAACATGGCATGTTACATCTTAAATCGTGCCCTAATTGAAGGAACCAGATCTAGGGTTTCGCAGGTAGATCTTGAAACTTTTTTAGGATCAAGTAGAGAAAGACTTAAATAAATTAAATATTTATTTAAATAAATATGTAAATACCTAGATCTCAAATCTATTATATGATCAAGGTAAGGTATTAAATCAAAAATTAAAAATATAAAGGAGAAGGAAAGGTTGATCACATCAACCTAGATCTACACTACATCTAATGTAGGTATGAAATCAATAGATCAGATCTATTACATGTGCAAGTTAGACATTCTAACTTGCTGATCAGGGCTTGAGGATGAAGTCTTGAGTCATACATGCATCCAACCTCTAGGAGTCATCCACACGAGCCTACGAACTCTGATCTGAAGTCCGATGCAGGAAATCAACATAGCATACTAGTACCGTGCTGATCCTTCTTCGACGATCGATTCGATGCTCCCTTCTTCAAAATATGGACTCTCTAAAATATGAGAAGAAAGAGAAGAGTTTTATAATTTGAGACTTTCTTAGAAAAAATTCAAAAGAAGGAGGAGAGATGAAGAATAAAATAGCCCTAGAAGAAGACCCTCTTCTTCTTCTCTTTTCTCTCACCTAGACACCTAGTTTGGTGCCTATGGAACCCCCATGCCCAAGGACCCTCTTCCTCTGATTTTTGTACACCCCAAACCAATCCTAAAGTTCTATATTGCACAAAAAAATTAGACTAAAATTCATCCAAAATTTATAAAAAAAGAAGAGTCCTTATCTAGGTCAAAAACTAGAAAAGGCAGGACTAGATTTGGCAAGTGGTTGGGGCACCCAACTCTTGGGCGCCCCTCATCTGATCTTTTTTTTATGAATCTAGAAAGGGAGAATGCATAAAATTATCCTTTCTCACTATGGAAATAGTGGAGAAAAAATAAGAGAGGGGGGGGGGCACACAAGCGAGAAAAGATTTGGTCAACAAGGATTCTATCTCATAGAATCCTAAAGCAAAACTAACTCTCCTTTTGATTTGGTCTTCCAATAAATTGCCTTATGAGAAAAGAAGGAAGAGAGGGGCATGAGTGATGATCAGGGAGAAGAGATTTCATGCACAAAATAAGAAAAAATGGGCGTGGGGGGCGAGGGCTAAGGTGGCGCAAGGTTAGGGAGTCCTAGTCACACTAGGACTCCTATTTTGACTTGATTAAACAAGGTCTTTTAACCAAATAAAATCAAGAGTAAACCAAATAAATTAAATAAGGTCTTAATCCATTTAAACTCTTAATTAAATTAGATTAAATTAGATTTAATTTTTATTTAATTTTTTAATCAAATTAGAAAATTGGGTTGACTCGAGTCCTAGTTAGACTAGGACTAGTTCTTCCTTGCACTTAGCCTATCCAATAAGTCAATTGGACTTGATCTAATCAAGCCCAAACCAAATATAATTAAATTATATTTAATTAGACTTAATCTCAATCCTCTGGCTTAATCAAATTAAGTAAATTAGTAATCAATTGCTAATCGATCCTCCTACAATACTTGCACTAGGTTAAACACCAATCGTATTGATTATTTAACCTTAGAATGATTCTTAATCGTTAATCAATCATCCGATCAGATCGTGAGCTCTAATATATATGATCTTATAGGTTTGAACCTAAGTCGATAGCATAGGAATATATTTTTATATCAATCAAAGTGACCATCTAGTAATGGTACTCGACGATCGGATATATCGAATGTGTAGAACAACATTCTTAGAACCCATGTGGATATAGTTTCTATATAATTCATCCCTTTGACCAAAATGCTCGTAGGACACCTCAGAGTTCAACTATTAACTCTGATTAGGTTATCCACATTGTATTTCAAAATATTAAATCCATCTTATGGATTATCCTGACCAAGATTTTGCTATATTAAAATACAGTGATACATTCTTCTCTAACTCTTGCAGTGGTCAATCTCATCTTGATGACACTCTGACTTCGCAAGTACTTGACTATGCTTAGAAGCCTTCCGTTACTAAATTAGAAATTTAGTTAATTCGATACCAAAGTACAGTGAGTTGCTTGCAGGTCACTGAGATGATCTCAGGTCAAAAAGATGCTTATACCTATATCCTATCAGAGACATTCTCAATAATAGAATGCTCTGAGTTGATCACTTTCAATGATGATGTACCTATACATCTCACCTATGTGCCATACTAGTTTCTCTACACTCCTTGATTAAAAGGACAACCAACTTATATGGCATACAATGATCTATGCTCGATAGATGCTGTCATCCTTATTAATAGTCTATCATTTGGTTGTGAACAAATTTAAGGACTAATTGATAAATCCTCTCTTTATCGAAGCTAAATAGTCCTAAGGACTTCATCACAACAATGGAGTTTGTTAGAAGATGAATACTTATGATGAAAAATGCCAAAATATATTTTATTTATTAATAAATCAATTACAAATATAAAGTAGCTCAACCATCAACATGCTAATGATTGGCTTTGGAACACATTTTCCAACAACTCCCACTTATCCTAAAGCCACTCGGCACAGTATCTAATACACATCTTCGACTTATGGTTGTCGAACTTCTTTATTGCCAGGACTTTAGTAAAGGGGTTGGTCAGGTTCTCCTTTTCATCGATCTTTTGAAGATCGACGTCACCTCGATCCATGATCTTTTGGATCAGGTAAAAGCGGTATAGAATGTGCTTCATCCACTGGTGTGCCTTCAGTTCTTTCATCTGAGCAATGGCACCAGTGCTGTCGTAGTAGAGCAGGACTGGACCATTAAGAAAGGGTGCTACTCCGAGCTCGGTGATAAAC
The DNA here is from genome assembly GCA_006176705.1 of Cocos nucifera. Taxonomy (NCBI): domain Eukaryota; kingdom Viridiplantae; phylum Streptophyta; class Magnoliopsida; order Arecales; family Arecaceae; genus Cocos; species Cocos nucifera. The sequence continues at coordinate 170,450 of QRFJ01002044.1, read as the reverse complement.
TTCTTCAGCCACACAGCTTTCTTTGCATCATCTGATGCTGCCTCGTACTCTGCTTCACAAATAGAGTCTACCATAGTATGCTGCTTGAAACTCTTCCAACAGATGGCTCGATCATTCAGAGTAAAGATATATCTCAACACGCTTCTACTATCATCATGGTCAGATTGAATGCTGAAGTCTGTAAATCCCATAAGTTTTAGATCTTACTCACCATAAACCAAGCATTGGTCCTTAGTATTTCTTAAATACTTAAGTATGGCTTTAACCACTTTCTAGTGGTTTTCTTCAGGGTCAGACTATTATCTACTCACTACTCCTAGTGAGTATGCCACGTCTGGTCTCATACATGTCATGGCATACGTGATAGATCCCACTATCGAAGCATATGAGACTTTACTCATACGCTTTCTTTCTTTAGGAGTTGTCGGACAATCCTTCTTAGAGAGAGAAATTTCATGGTCTATCGGAAGATAGCTTTTGTTGGAATTATCAATGCTGAACCTCTTTAGCATAGTATCTATGTATGTGGACTGGGATAATCCAAGCATTCTTTTAGATCTATCCCTATAGATCTTCATCTCTAGGATGTAGGATACTTCACCCAAGTCCTTCATGAAGAACTATAATGACAACCAGACTTTTATTTCCTGCAGTGCGGGGATGTCATTCCTAATTAAGAGAATATCATCCACGTAGGGTTTTTCTCCATTCTTAATGAAGCCGTACGTTTTGATCACTTTGTCAAAATGAATGTTCCAACTTCAAGATGCCTGCTTCAGTCCATAAATGGATCTCTGATGCCTGCACACCTTGGACTCATCTATGGATGTGAACCCCTCAGGTTGTATCATATATACCTCTTCAATCAACTCTCCATTCAGAAAAGCTATCTTCACATCCATCTGCCAGATCTCATAGTTCAGATGGATAGCAATTGCAAGCATAATCCGAATGGACTTGAGCATTGCCACAGGAAAGAACATCTCATCATAGTCAATACCATAACATTGACGATATCCCTTGGCAATCAGATAGGCTTTATAGATCTCCACCTTTCCATCTACACCTCTCTTCCTTTTGAAGACCCATTTACACCCAATGGATTTAACCCCTTTGGGTGGGTCAACCAATGTCCACACATCATTGACCTTCATGGACTCCGTTTCGGATTTTATGGCCTTAAGCTATTTCTCAGAATCATGTCTCTGCATAGCATCCATATAGGTGATCGAATCCTCATTATTTTCATCGAGTTCGATGGGATCACCATCCCGGATCAAGAAACCATAGTATTTGTCTGGTTGATGCGATGCTCTATCAGAATGCCTTAATGGTGCAGGTATATTGGACCTCAGATTTGATCTAATTGAATCCGATTCTGGTTCAGCTATAAGTGTCGATTTTTCTACTTGTTGGATTTCATTAAGTTCAACCTTAAAGGCACCAGTTCCTTTCATCAAAAAATTTCTTTTCCAAAAAGATTGCCCTAAGGCTGACGAACACCTTTTGTTCATCAGCATGGTAGAAATAATATTCTTTTGTCTCTTTTGGGTATCCTATATATGTGCACTTGTCAGATCTAGGTCCAAGTTTATCTATAACTAACTGTTTAACATAAGCCGGGCATCCCTAAATTCTAAGATGTGAAAGTGCTGACTTACATCCTATCCATATCTCATATAGAGTCTTAACTATAGACTTACTT
>QRFJ01002044.1:113936-168172 GCA_006176705.1 Cocos nucifera | reverse complement strand
CATATATGGACTTAAGCAAGCATCTCAGGAGCTTGGAACACTCATTTCAATGATGTGATCAAAATGTTTGGTTTCATCAAAAAACGAAGAGGAACCGTGTGTCTTCAAAAAGGTCAGTGGGAGCACTGTTGTCTTCCTCGTATTGTATGTGGATGACATCCTCCTTATTGGGAAAATGATATTCTCATGTTGACCGACAGTCAAAATATGGTTGTCCAAGGAATTCTCCATGAAAGACCTAGGTGAAGCATCCTTTATTCTAGGAATTAAGGTCTATAGGGATAGACCAAATAGGATGCTAGGACTTTCACAGAAAGATGTACATAGAGAAAGTACTAAAGAGGTTTAGTATGGAAAACTCTAAGAGGGGATTAATACCCTTCAGACATGGTATTCATCTTTCCAAGAAGATGTGCCCTAGCACACCTGAGGAAATAGAATGCATGAGCAAGATCCCTTATGCTTCTGCAATAGGGAGCCTCATGTATGCCATGCTATGTACACGACCTGATATAGCCCATGCTGTGAGTGTCATAAGCAGATATCAGTCAAATCCAGGTGAAGAACACTGGACTTCTATGAAATGTATCCTTAAGTACTTGAGAAGAACTAAGGATATGATGTTGGTCTTTGGTAACGGAGAACTCCAAGTCCAGGGATACACAGACTCGGATTTCATGTCCGATATAGATGATCGAAAGTCGACATCTGGAAGTCTGTTTGTATGCAATGGTGGTGCTGTCAGCTGGAAGAGTTCCAAGCAAACTGTGATAGCAGATTCCACCATGGAAGCAGAATATATCGCTGCATCAGAGGCTGCGAAGGAAGCATTCTGGTATAAGAAGTTTGCTGCAAAAATTGGAGTAATGCCATCAGATGCCATTCCTCTATACTGCGACAACAATGGCGCCATAGCCCTTGCTAAGGAGCCAAGGTCTCACCAAAAATCCAAGCACATTGAATGGCGATACCACCTCATCCGCGATTACCTCGAGAAGGGTTATGTCGAGGTCAAGAGAGTCAACTCCACAGATAATGTGGCAGACCCACTTACAAAGCCGTTGGGCCAGCAAAAGATCGAAGCCCACCTTGAGAAGATGGGACTTAGACTTGTAGCCAATTGGCTTTAGGACAAGTGGGAGATTGTTAGATATATGTGCCCTAGAAGCCAGAATTGGCTGACACTTGTAATACACTTCTAGGGGCAAAATTATAATTTTGACTATAATCAATAAAATGGATTATTTTCTATCACATATGTGTATTTAGTGTCTGTGATACATCCTTTGAGTTAATGATAATGATAATTCATATTTTCAAGAGTTGAAAATTTAAGACATGAATAATCATTATTAACTCATAAAATGCTCCCGACCATAGGATCATCACGAGGATGGTGATTGATCCGGAAGGTTGGTGTACAATCGCTTCTCTTTAGTAGATGAGTCTTGAGTCTACGGTGTGGAGACACCGAGCGAGAGTACAGGTACTCGTTAGAGAACGAGGGCACTGAGCGTGACCACCTCGAGTAGTCATTAGGAAGTCTACCTTCTCGTCAATGACTGACTCGATGCTGCAGTGGTGTGTCTGGTTCTTTGACCTGAGGTGCATCGGCAGTTCACCTTGAGGGTGTTATAGTTTGACTACACCATTACTCGATCTCCTAGCCATATGGAACCCTGAGGTGTATGTTGGCTATAGCATGTTCATTGTAGGAACTGGATAGCATCAAGATGGAATCTATCTACCTCGGTGGTAGAGGAGCAGCCCTATGATGATCATGAGAATCAAGTCCAGAAGTCCATGGCCATGGCAGAGTGAAATAATAGAAAGAGTTTCTATTTAGGTTTTCACATTGGACTTGAAATCGAATGATTACATCATATGACAGAGACTAGGGTTTGACGAGTTCACCTTAACCCTAATCTGATCGGGCTCAAGATAGAAGAACTTAATCACACAAGGTAGCTGCACCAAGAGGTTCGCATTCAGCTCTGATGGGTTGCCACCATATACTGCTAGGTGTCACTGGTGGATTTTGGGAGCAATTAGAATGATTTAGATGATCGATCATTCTAGCTGTTCGAATCAGAAGAGTTCTGATCCATCGAAAGGAGTTTCGATGATGTCGATGATAGAGATCATGACATATCCCATTACCATACAGAACTGAACCTAACTGGGTCACACAAATAAGGGTTTGAATCTGGTGATCATCAATTGAACTGATCTAGTTCAATTGATCTGAATGAGATTCAATTAGGTTCAAGAAAATCGTGCTAGCACTCGATTGAACCTAACGTTCTTCTTTTACTATCATAAATAAGTTGTCCTGACTGAGCCAAAGGAGTTTGTGCTCAATCAGAGGCCTTCATATTGGTCTGACTGGAGGTTGTCCAAGTCAGAAAAGGTTGTCTTATTTTGTAAGACATTACCTGCCATTTTTGGTCACCTGCCATTTCTCGTTCTTTGACTTTGGTCAAAAGTCTACCTTTGACTGGTCAAATGTTGACCATTGATACTTTGACTTCTATCCACATGTCACGCACCTATTGGAGAGCTGGTGGGGGCCTGTCCCCTACCAGAACCTGGCAAGGAAGAGGGCGCACGCCACCCTTGGCGTGTGCCCAAGTTGGAGGCGCCTAGGAGTCCCTGTTGGATAGGGACTCCATCTCCTTTTTGGATTCCAATTAGAGTTCTCCTAAGAACCAATTTTGACTGGTCTTAGGCACCATCTAAGGTGGAATCTAGGGGACTCTATTCCCACCAATCATATTTAGATTTGATTTCACAAAGAGTTGTGATTGGTTGGGAAGAAGAGAAGTTGGATCATAGACAATCTATAAATAAGACCCTGCGCCCAACTCAAATTAAGATAGAATCATAATTCCCCACACCCCAAGGCTGCCTCTTCCTTCTTCCTCCATGCCAAACCTACCTTCTCCCTCTCCTCTCCATGTCTAAAAGAGTTTTGGAGCTTGGTTGGTGTGATCCAGATGAGAGAAAGGCGACTGAAAGCTAGAAGGCGGCACTGTTGCATAGGACGATGCTAATCTTCAAAAGGAGTTTTGAAGATCCTCTAGGTCTGATCCAGATCTAATTTTTGGAGATGTGATAGAGAAGAAGAGGATCTCCAGATCCAGCCTAAGTGGATATCGATAGAGGCCAGGCACTTGCGTGGCTTGATCCAGAACCTTCCACTGCTTACAGGATCATCAATAGTAATAGGATTACCCACATCAAGATAAATTAAATTTAATTTAATTTATCTAATTTTATTTTAATTTCTAAAATAATAATAATTAGATCTAAAACATCCTAGATCTGATTAGGTTCAAAGAGAAAAATTTTTGAAATATATCTCTTGATTCGATTAGATTTGAACGAACCTGATCCGGAAAATCAGAATTTTCCTTCATAGCTTGCTTCTTTCTCTGCCTGTTCGAATCAAGAGCGGCAATGTACTGAGAATAGTTCCTTTTCCAGTACCCCCACTTCTTGCAAAAGAAGCATTCAACTTGACTCTTATCGGGCTTCATCTTCTTGGTCTGGCCCTACATAGATGTCCCAGCCTAAACTTGCTCTTTCTTAGCTTTCTTCTTGTTGTTCTTCTTCCCTTTCCTAAAGGAGCGAGAGCCAGAAGATGAACCTCCCACTAAGTTCATCGACTCTTTGTGGAGTTGGTGATCCTTCTCAAAGTTTTGAAGTAACCCCAGTAACCCATGGTAGTCTACTTTAGGCTTTGTTATTTTGAAATGAGTAAGGAATGGGAGAAATGACTTGGGCAATGAGTTTAGTATTGCATCTTTCCCAAGCTATTTATGTAAGAGAAAGCCGAGCTTGCTCAATCGCTCTATTACCTTGATCATATACAATACAATACATGATTAATGATAGAGGCACCGTCCCACATTCTGGTATTGAAGATGTTACAATTAGTCTTGTGCCTCTCCACGTCATCGGGTGTGCCAAAGAAATCCTCCAATACTTGAAGCATGTCCTTTAGCTAAGCCGTCTCAAATCTGTGACTGAACTCACTGCTCATAGCAGCCAGCATAATGCAATGCACCATGGTCCGATAATTGAGCCACTTCTGATAAGTGTCTCTGATTGTTCCACGTGTATTGATAGCTGGCCCCTCTGGTGTAGGATCCATCAGCACATATAAGATCCGTTCATGCTCTAGAACTATCTTCAACTTTCGGTACTAACTACCAAAGTTGAGTCCCACCAACTTATCATTGTCCAACAATGATTGGAGTGATAAGAAAGTGGCCATATCTACACAAAGAAAAAATATAACCTAATTAGTAATTGATTCATTAAACCTAAAGATTTGGCCTTTAATCAAAAGGTTCTTCCACTATTTATTCGAATTGGTAGCCTCTACCTCCAATACGAGAAATTATCATAATTTCTTAGTGGGTACTAGAATCCACATAGACTGTACACGAGCCTAACTTTGGTTGGCCCATCCATAGACATCAAGGATAGGTTCATAACTAATTATTTTTTCAAACAACTTCTAGTAATTAAATTTTGCCCCAACCCCTGATCAGTTGGCTTTGCCCTTCCTAGAAAAGGATCTAGTTAGGTCCAACCATTAACATGACTATACTTGGCCCATCTAACCAATGAATGATCAGGCCCAACTTTGGTTGGCCCACCTGACCACCATTTAGAAAGATGTATCCAAGAGATCATATAATGAATGATAATTCCATCAATCGATAAGCACTAGGCCTTTAGGCCTCCAATGATTATCCAACTGATGGATCCATTATCATTCACTTTAATGGGAGGCTATGATCCAGTTTTCATATAACTATTTTATTTTAGGAACCTAATAATTTTAGAAGATTTATTTATATAAGTGAGTAGGTTAGATTAACTAGCTTGTCATAATCCTCCCACTGGCTTCATCAAGTTAGCTTAAGGGAGACCACTAACAGGCTGGTCTAGGAGCATCTAAATAGGTCACACTGATTTACCTAACTGTCATGGATCAACTCAAATTATCAAGTGATCTGATCAAAACTCAATCTCACCAAGAGGGCCAGATAAGTGAGATCGATGGAAGGGTCTGCCAAAGCTTGCCTTAGATACTATCGAAAATGGCCAGGTAAGCGAGCTGTCAATTAAAAACTATCGATCGTATGTGCCAAACTTACCTTAGACACCAACTGATTTAATTAGTCTTGATTAGATCAACCTAGCAGTTCGAGCTAGACCTCTTAGCCAAGAATCAAGTCCATTTGATTCTTGTTAAAGACATGGACTTGACCAACTACAACTATTGTAAATGATCTAGAGAATCCTTGACCTAATCTAAGACAATAATTGATTAGATTTAGTCAATTCTTTAATTAAGTCCATTCTTTAATCTAAACTTAGGTCTAACCTTATTAATGGACCTAATCCCTACTAACTCATTAACCCAATGTGTTATGATTTGTGTCATAGGATCTTCAATTTATAATCCAAGAACCTAATCAAGCAACTTCTTAATTCTTAATTAAGTTTTGGGATGAGGGTTGGGATTTGGCTTTTCAAAAATATTTTTCACATTTGAAAAATATTTTTATAACATGGTTCTATCAACCAAGTTACATGTTTGATTCATAATTAATATGCAAGTAAAATAAATATGAAACTACTTTAGATCTAGTCTAAACAGGTTCATGTAATTGAAATAATTTTAATAATAATCAATCATAAATCTTCCTAGATCAAATCTAACATATTTATGATGATTAAAATTAGATTAAAATATTTTTAATTAGATCATAAAATCTCTTAGATCTAATCTAAAATTTTATGATCAGTATTTTAGATCAGCACGTACTAGGACAACCTTTCCACTGTAAGGAATAGACCTTACAGCAAGACAATCTTATGATAGTTCGTGCAATCTAAAATATTTTATTTTTAGATCTAAAATTATTTTAAATTTATTAAATTATAAATAAAATTAAATCAAATCTAATAAATTTATGATTAGAGTTAGATCATCATAAACTAGGATAATCTTTTCATTGTAAGCGGTAAACCTTACAGTAGGACAATCTTTTGGAAGTTCATGAGATCTAGATTTTTAATTTTAGATTTAATAATTAGATTATAAATAAGATCTAATCTAAGAAATAATATAAACATGCATAAAAATCATGTAATAAGAACCTATGCTCTGATACCAATTGTAAGAACCAAATCTAAGGTTTCACGGGTAGATCTTGAAACTTTTTTAGGATCAGACAGCGAATGAATTAAATAAATTAAATATTTATTTAAATAAATATGTGAACACCTAGATCTTAGATCTATTATATGATTAAAGCATGATATTAAATCAAAATTAAAAACATAAAGAAGAAGGAAGGTTGATCATATCAACCTAAATCTATACTACATCTAATGCAGGTATGAAATCAATAGATTAGATCTATTATCTGTGCAAGTTAGATGTTCTAACTTACTAATCCAAGCTTGAGAATGAAGTCATGAGCCACACACATGTGTGGCATCTAGGAATCATCCACACGAGCCTACGAACTCTGATCTAAAGTTCGATGCAGAAAATCAGCACAGCATTCTAGAACCATGCTGATCCTTCTTTGATGATCAATCCGATGCTCCCTTATTCAAAATGTGGACTCTCCAAAATATGAGAAGGAAGAGGAGAGTTTTCTAATCTGAGACTCTCTTAGAAAAAACTCAAAAGAAGGAGGAGAGATGAACAATAAAATAGCCCTAGAAGAAGACCCTCTTCTTCTTCTCTTTTCTCTCACCTAGACACCTAGTTTGGTGCCTATGGAACCCCCATGCCCAAGGATCCTCTTCCTCTAATTTTTGCACACCCCAAACCTCTCCCAAATATCTATATTTTACAAAAATTTTAGGCCAAAATTCATCCAAAATTTGTAGAAAAAGAAGAGTCCTTGTCTAGGTCAAAAACTAGACAAGGTAGGACTAGATTTGGCAAGTGGTTGGGGTGCCGAACTCTTGGGCGCCCGTCCTCTGATTTTTTTTTTTTTTTTTTTATGAATCTATAAAGGGAGATTGCATAAAATTCTCCTTTCTCAATATGAAAATAGTGGAGAAAAAATAGGAGAGGGGGTGGCACACAATGGAGAGAAGATTTGGTCAACAAGAATTCTATCTCATAGAATCCTGAAGCAAAACGAACTCTCCTTTTGACTTGGTCTTCCAACAAATTGCCTTATGAGAAAAGAAGGGAGAGAGGGGCATGCGTGATGATCAAGGAGAGGAGATCTCATGCACAAATAAATAAAAATGGGAGTGGGCGGCGTGGGCTAAGGTGGCACAAGGTTAGGGAGTCCTAGTCACACTAGGACTCCTGTATTGACTTGGTCAAACAATGTCTTTTAATGAAATAAAATCAAGAGTAAACTAACTCAATTAAATAATACCCTAATATATTTAAAAGTTTAATTAAATTATATTAAATTAGATTTAATTTTGATTTAATTTTCTAATCAAATTTAAAAATTGGGTTGACCCGAGTCCTAGTTAGACTAGGACTAGTTCTTTCTTGCACTTAGCTTATCCAATAAGTCAATTAGACTTGATCCAATCAAGCTCAAACTAAATATAATTAAATTATATTTAATTAGACTTAATCTTAATTCTTTGGCTTAATCAAATTAAGCCAATTAGCAATCTAATTGCTAATCGATCCTCCTGCAATACTTGCACTAGGTTAAACACCAATCATATTGATTATTCAATCCTAGAATGATTCTTAATCATTGATCAACCATCTGATCAGATCATGAGTTCTAATGTATGTGACCTCATAGATTCGAATCTAAGATGGTAGTATAAAAATAAATTTTTATAGCAATCGAAGTGACCATCTAGCAATGGTATCCGACGGTCGGATAGGTCGAATGTGTAAAACAACATCCTTAGAACCCATGCGGATATAGTTTCCATATAATTTATAGCCTTGACCAAAATGCTCATAGTATATCCCATAGTTCAACTGTCAACTCTGATCAGATTGTCCACATTGTATTTCAAAATATCAAATCCATCTGATGGATTATCCTGGCCAAGGTTTTGCTATATTGAAATATAGTGATACATTCTTCTCCAACTCTTGGAGTGGTGAATCCCATCTTGATCACACTCTAACTTTGCAAGTGCTTGACTGTGCCCAGAAGCCTTTCATTATTGAATTAAAAATTTAGTTAGTTTGGTACCAAAGCACAGTGAGTTGCTTGCAAGTCACTGAGATGATCTTAGGTCAAAGGGATACTTATACCTATATCCCATCAAAGACATTCTCGACAACAGAATGCTCTGAAGTTGGTCATGTTCAATGATGATGTACCTATGCATCTCACCTATATGCCATACCAGTGTCTCCATACTTTTTGATTAAGAGGACAATCAACCTATATGGCATACAACGATCTACGCTCGATAGAAGCTGTCATCCTTATTAACAGCCAATTATTTGGTCGTGAATAAATTTAAGAACTAATCGATAAATTCTCTCTTTATCGAAGCTAAATAGTCCTAAGAATTTCATCACAATAATGAAGTTCGTTAGAAAATGAATACTTATGATGAAAAATGCTAAAAATATATTTTATTTATTAATAAATTAATTATAAATATAAAATAGCTCAACCATCTACAGGCTGATGATTGGCTTTGGAATATATTTTCCAACAGTATTCTTTCAAAATGGAGAAGAAAAACTAAAAGGTAAATTTATCCAACAATAATTATGAAAAAGAGGGAGAGAAAATATTGTGTTGAATTTTTTGGTATTTACTCTTAAAAAATAAGGGGAAAGACGTTTGTTTGTTAAATATTATATAGTTAGCCTTGACTTAATATTCTAATTAATTTGAGTTAAAGACCATAAACTTTGATTGTTTTATGCTCCTTTTAACTTAAGCCTTCATGTGATTATTCAGTTTAAATTCAATTGATTTGATTGCCAAATCATTTTTGATCACTAAGTGGAGTTAAAGCTCATTTAAAATATATTCTCACTCCAATCAAATTAATTTTGATACATACTTTTAATTTTAAAAATTATTTAAAAATATGAATATAATATAAAATTTTTAATGTACCTTTAGAAATCTTTGTAAAATCATTTTTGCTCTAATACTATCTTTATTTTGCTCGATATATTTCTGATATATATCTTTTTTGAGCTTAATTGACTGAAATTTATTTAAGAAAAGAAAAGAATGAATAATGAATTAAATATTGTGCTTGATTTCATTATTCAAATCTTTGAAAAGCTCTAATTCTCTTAATGCTTAAAAGTATATACTTGAAAATCTGTTCAAAGAATCATATTCATTCAAAAAGGAGGAGAGCCTTTGATATTTGAGTTTAAGATAATTTTTTATAAAGAAAGAAATTTTAAATGATAAGCTTTTAAAGGAGAGTTGATTCATTTAATTTGATTCAATTTTCTAAGTTTTTTATTCAATTTTCTAAATTTGATACATCTATCATTTGACACACTCCATCACATCTCTAATTCTTCATCTAATTCAGATGCTTCTAGCCATGATCTCTAGTAGATTTAGTTTAGTCATCTTTGTATTAGGTTATGATCTAGTATCTCTTAGTTGTCTCTATTGGTTGATTGGATCATGGATAGTAGTATCCATGAATTTTGTATGAATTGATGGCCTATCGCTCATGAATGCTTTTGATATCTTTAGCACTTATATGTTTTGATGACTTGATGTTATGATTTATTATATATGGAATGATATCATTTGGATGTAAATATGTGTATATAAATTTGATGATGTCATTTGAATGATGTGAAATGTAACCTCTATGAATTAGCTAAAATTTCATTATGATAAGCTGAAAATACTATGTTGTATATAAGCAAATTGAAAGTTTTGTTATAAACTCTTGTTCTAATAGAAAAATATATGAATAAATTAAGGAAGAAGCTTTTTCTTTTTGAATTTTAAAATTCCTCAAGATCTTAATTGATGATGTCAAAAAGAGGAAGTAGAGAAATAAAATAGGTCTATAAGCAAAATTAAAGCAAATTGATAGCAAAATTAAAGCAAAATCATCAAACTGCTCTTTATGCAATATTTATCAAATAACTGAATATAATATTCTAGTAAGTGATGTAGGCTTCTACATGCTTTATTTTTTGCTTATTCTTAAATATTTTGTCATCATCATAAAGGAAAAGATTGTTGCTCCAAGAATTGATTTTAATGATTACAAAGCATTTGAGGCGATTACTAATGAATTTGACTTGAAAAAAGATTTTTTATATTTCAGAGGCAAAATTATAATTTTATCAAGTTTTGATCTGAGAGCCTCAAGAGCAAGTATAGAAGATTTTTGATCCTTTGGAGGTAGTCCCATGATTTTTGGATGTATATTTTGGAAGAAAATCAAGTTTGAAGCAAAAGGATTGACCCCTAGGTCTACCCCTGCTGAAACGGGTTGTTTGGCACGCTGTCTCTATGCCAAGGATCGATCCCAGGGTCGACCTTTGCTGTTCCAAAGATTAAAAATATAGAACAGTCGATTTTCTAGATTCTACCTCAGAGGTCGACCTTATGGTCGACCCCTGTGCTAGAGGTCGACCCATGAGTCGATCCCTATGACAGAAATCTTCTACAATAGCTAGTTTTATCCCATTTTAGCAGCTTTTATTTCTTTCTTTAAGATCTTCAACGGCTACAAATCTTGTCCAGGATTCTCTCCTCTACCCATTGAAGATTTAAAAGGCTATAAAAAGAGAAAAACATAAGAGATTTCATATATTCAATTCAGTCCAAAGCAAAAATCATCTTCAAGCAAAGAAGCTTTCATTTCAAGTTCACTAACCTCTCAAGAGCTCATTCAAATCTCTAACAATCTTGAGAAAAATTAGAAAAGCTTCCTCCATTATTGTGAAAAGCATTCTTGAGATTTTATTTGCTTATGAAGGGAGCAAAACTTGAATTTGATTGTCATTAACACTTATACTCTGCTTTATTATTTTCATTCAAGTTTTGGGAGGATTCCAAAACTTGGGAGAGTTGATTCAAACCTTAAATCAAAATATGTAGGGTTGACTTGTACCTGAGAAATAAGTATACTAGCTTCGGATAGCTAGAGTTGGAGGTACCAACATTGTATTCTGGTTGAATACGTTTAGTATTTTTTTTGAATTTCCATGTAGGATCTTGGCGAGTGGATATAGGTGTAAGAAAAGCACCGAACCACTATAAATCTTGCTTGTTTATGGTGTGCTTACTATCTCTCTTTTCTTAGTTTACTAAACTCTTGCTTTCTAATCTTTTATATTTTTATCTAACCTAAATTGCTAAACTTTTATATTTTTATCTAACCTACATTGCTTCACACACACAACTTGCATTTTATCATTTAATCTTGATATTTTTAAATTAGCTTTAAAATTTTAAAAATTCAATTCACCCCCCCACTCTTGGGTTGCATAGCTAGGCAACACTGGTGATGCTTTATTTGGCATCAGAGGAGAGATTACTCAAGGGCTTGGGATCGAGGTGGAGTTGAAGAAGCAAATATTCAGTCTGGTGGAAGACTGTGAATAGTAGTTGGGATGCATTCAGTGGTGCGATCGGTTAGAGCCTTGAGGGTGATGGAAATGGATGATTTATGGAGGTCTAGTAGGTTAGGGCTGGACGACTGTAGAGTGGCACAGAGATCAGGCAGGGCGTGCTGTAGTAGCACTATCTTGAAAGCACAGGAGCTGACAGAGGCTAGGTGGTGCAGCCACCGAGGAGGATATCTCAATAGAGAGTGTCAGGAGCTTCTTAGAAAATCAGAAGCAGATCTCAGGAAGAGCTAGGAGGTCTCAAGGAGCACTAGGAGGTCTCTAGCAATCATGAGTATCATGGATCAGGTTTCTTCTATAGGAGCACTAGGAAGAGTCGTCGTTCAGATGGAGGATGTTCCTCCAAGCACAACTGAAGCAATGATTGGTGCTAGGGGCAGAAGTGGAGAAGTGCTAGGGCAAAATTTTTTAAGATTTAGTCACTGAATTTAGAGGAGTTGGATGAGCTCTTGAAGGTTTCGGAGGTGCCCACAGATTGTGGAGGTATCTAAGATAGCTTCGGATTGATCCATGGAGTGCAGAGGATCCGAAGGAGCAGTGATGGTGTACGAGGAGCAGTGGTAGGCCTAGTAGTGTAGCATTGAATGGTTGGCCTCAGGTGACTCGATGATAGAGTCAGATTCTTCTGCATCACTAGATGGACTCTAGATTAGGTGGAGCTCCAGAGTGGTGGCATCACAGGTGGAGCTCAAGAGTGGTGGCTTCATAGGTGGAGCTCCAGAGTGGTGGTTTCATAGGTGGAGCTCTAGAGAGGTGGCTTTATGGGTGGAGAGAAAATTTGGCATGAGTTTAGAGCATCGGTGATGCACAATTCTAGGTGGAGCGGCGTGTGCAGGTGGACAAGCATAGCTCTGAGAAAATCGTGATAGGTGGTACAACATGTGCTAGCATAGGAATGCTGTAGGTTCTTCAGAAAAGTCTAGAAAAGATGATGCAGCTGCCAAACAGAAGAGATCCTATAATTTTAGGATGGTGCGAAGGAGCAAGCCAGGTCTTTAGCTGTGGAGGCGGTCATCTTAAGGTCTCCAAGTGCACAATAGTTGAAGAGGATTGATAGAGGCATTAGAGTTTGCACAGAGAGTTGTTTGGGTGTGCTGTGGAGCATAGGTCGGTGTTGCAACCATGAGGTAAGACTAGGAGGACATTAGTTCGAGGCTAAGAAGTATGGTGGAGCATGAGTCTCAGAGGCTGTGGAGCATAGGTCAGTGTTGCAGCTAAGGAGGCCAGGTGGCTTTGATGGGATGGTGTCAGCTCTAAAGAAAGCAGGATGGTACAGATGGTTCATGCTAGGTTCGCCAAGGCTTGGGGGCACCAACATGGAGATTGTTAGGATTAGTGGTGCTTCCAAGCCTTGGAAGGCTATTGGAGGAGTCAGAGTGTTGGCTCTGGAAGACTATGACAGGTGTGGTCCTAGGACTAGGACCGATTTGGTCCTAGGATGGAGGTTCAGCCCTCCACGGTCATGAGGCCCTGGATTGGATCTCATGGGGGGCTACTCAGAGTTTGGATCAGGTTTGAATCCATGGGATTGAGTGCATGATCAGACCATGGGTGTACATGGGTTTGGGTGAGTGCATTCTGATTGGGTTAGCCTAGGGAGTATTTTGTGTGTTAGGATTTTAGTCCTTGTATAGGTATATATATTTACATGTATATTGTGAACCCTAGAGAATAGAGATCATTGTAGCCATTTTCTCCCACATCTCTTCCTCGTCTCTCTGGTGTCTTCACATGCCAAGGTGCCCAAAGGGGTGTGCCTCCAAGCTTGAAGGAAGGAGGTGCGCCCACTATTCCTTCAGCCTCAACAATGTCAAGAGATCTTGCGCATCATATATATACTAGGGCAAATAGGTCTGTCGCCCTTTCCTCATATCCTATAAAAGGGAGCTTGGTCATTTTGCCTTGAAGGAATGATTTACAAATTAGATATGACTTGAAAGCCAATGGACTTATTAGTCTGGATTTCTCCAATTTGTTAACCCTATCTTGGGCTATGTGACCTAGCCTAAGGTGCCATAGATAACTTTCATTAATACTATCTCTAGACTATTTTGGTCCTCCTTCTTTCTTATTCTTTGGGCTGGCTAGGTATGCAAGGCAGTTTCGCTTCCAATAACCATTGGAGTTGCAATGGAAATGCTTTTCCTTCTCCGTGGTCTTCTTCTTCGGCTCGCCCTTTGTTTTTGCTTCTCTTTTCTACTTCTTCATGGACTTCTTCTTTCCAAAAGATTTTCTCTCGAAAGAAGTTTGCTCTACAGCAAAAATGAGCTCTTTGAACCCTTCAAAGTCTACAAGTAATAACCAGCATATTCATTAACTTGGCCAAGGTGCACTGGAGCTTATTCATATGAAAGTTCATGATGAACTGCCCATACAAATCATTCAAGGATTGCAAAATCACATCAATCTACAGATCTTTGTCCACCAAGACACCAAGCTTCTCAAGCTCTTCTAGGTCCTTGATCATCGCCAAGCAATGATTTTGGACAGGCGGTCCATCATGCATGTGCACTTTAAAAGGTCTCCTCAAAACTTGATAACGTACTGTGCGACTTTGTTCACCAAACAACACTTACAGGTGCACCAACATTTGGTAGAGTTTTAATGTCTCCATGTTGGCGCTGCAACTCTTCAGACATTGAGCCCAACATGTAGCACCTAACCTTGTTATCATTGTCTGACAACTTTTCATGAGATGCTCTCTGATCTACAGTCGGACAAGCTGATAAAGTGGGGGATCCTGGTCTAATACATAGGTTAGCTTTTTCGAACCCAAAATAATTTTGAAGTTTCTTAGACAATCTTTGTAATTTGATCTGGTCAGTCTATGGGTATCTAAGATTCAGGCTTGGGGTTTAGACATAGGCATTTTCCTGTAGAGAGTCAAAGTTTCTAGTTAGACTTATAATTTGATTTAACCAATTTATTTAGGAGTTTTATTTTTAAACAAATTAGGCTTCCACTATTTTTTTGGATCCCTATACTCCCTAGGCAGAGATACAAAAATCTCTACGATCATTTACTTTTAATGGATGGTGCAGTCCTATCGACTGGCTTACCATCTCACCTAATAGTTATTGATGATGGATCAATCGATAAGTGGACAACTCCTATCCAATGTTTCTCCAAACATGGTGCATCCAAACCTGGTCTCTAATTCATGAAGCTCACCATGCTTGGAATATTGCTCCACTTCTTAGTTAAGTCATACCCACCATTTTCACAAATTGGATTTTTGATTGGGTCCCTCATCATATCTAGAATATTGAGCCCAACCCATCCTCCAACCCATAGCATCCGATGCCTAATAGATATGGTTGCATCTTTTCAGTGCAATTGAACCATTGTAACCAATCGAGAACAATCAATCCCATGAAGGGCTCACACATCTATAATGGTGGAAGACCTATGACTTAATATTTTCTTAGAGAGATTTAATTTAGGTCTCTTAGACATGACTTAGTCATAACAATGATGACTAACCTAGTAGCATGGGTTAGCTCGAATCATAAGCCACCTCAAACCAGAACTAGGTCGACCCAATCGGCCAGGTAAGTGAGATCAGTGAGAGGAATATGCCATTAACTCGCTGTGAATGCATTCAGATCGAGTAGCTTTCAATTAAAGATCACTGGTCGTATCTACCAAACTTATCTTAGACTGATTCATCTGACCAAAACTGATCGGATTAGCCTATAATCTAGATTCAAACTATAGAGTCAAATTAGGTCTTAACTTGATCCACCACATCTACCTGTGAGTCGACCTTGACTCAAACTTAATCCTTTTAGATTGATCAAATCTAAGCACTCTTGATCGCATCTAACCAACTTTTGATTTGATTTGGTCAACCGCTAGATCTAATTAAGCTACCAACACCCAAACCCATGTTTTATGAAGGTATCCTAGATCTAAAAATTCATAATTTTAGATCTAATTGATTTCATAAATTTAATTCTTAATTAAATCCAATGGTTAAAAAAAAAAAGGGTATCAAAAAATTATAAGATTTTAAGATCTAGAGTTTTGCAGAAAAGTAAATTTTAATTTCTGATTAAGGACAAACATGCAACATCCCGACATGCCATAAGAGCATCACATCCAATGGGAATAGATTAAATCCTTCTTACTCTTATGACCAGATGGCCAAGGGGAATGCCTTAATTAGAAATAGGAATTGTAATACAAAACTATTAGATCTAAAGTATATAACTATTACATGATTTAAGATCTAATCTATATATATTTTGCATACATCTTATGTATCAATTTTAAATGTTCACATGCATGTTTCAAATTTGATTACATCTAATGTAACATCTAAAAATAAAATCTTAGATAATCATATCAAATAAAAATTTTATTCTAGATAATTCATAGCATAGAATGTAGAACTAGTCTAGACATGCATCAAATATATCATATATATGTGAAAATTTTATACAACTACTGATTTTAGATCTAATTACATCTAATGCAATATCTAAAATCAAACATATCAAATTAAATAATCTTCAAAAAATTAAATAAATATTTCATTAAAATTTTTAGATCCAGACTGTAACATAAAACTACATATCTAGTCTAGATGTGCGCTACCTATATCATATATATCAAAATTTTAAACTAGATCTTATGTTTGAGATCTGATTATATCTAATGTAAAATCTAAAATTTAAATGATTAAATCATAAAAAATTAAATCTGATCTAATCTAAAACATATTTGAAAACTATCATGATATAGAACTATAGATTTAGACTAGAACATGCATTATATATATAAAATATATAATTATAAAACATGCAATTTTTTATTTCATATATGATTACATCCTATGTAACAATTAAAAATTACATATTTAGATAAAAAAGAATTTAGATGAAATTTAAAGGTAGATCTGGAACAGACAACCTGGCTCTAATACCAGTTGAAGAAAAAACTAGATTTTCTTACCATAGGATCCATCTAATCGAATAAGATTTATAGCAAAATATTTTAAAAATTTTTTATGATCTAATTAGATTTGAAGTTCTCAAATCTGATTAGAATAACCTAAAATTAGAAGCAAAAATAAAAATAAAAATAGTGATATCTAATATCACCTAATTGGGTGAACCGTTCATCCCGCAATGATGATCTATTGTTGCCGAGGTTCTGGATCTAGCCGCACATGTGTCCAGCCTCTACCAAAGTTCAGTCAGGCCAGATTTAGATGCCATGTTCTACTAGATCTAATCTACAAAGATCAGATCTGATGTCTTTCTGTAGAGCCTTCAAATCAATCTCCAAAGGCTGCGCATTCATCCTACGAACATCATCGTCTCTTGCTGATCTTCGCACCAACAAGACTTGATCTTTGCTCGTAGGTTTTGCCCAACCCTTGGGCATGGAGAAGAGGGAGAGGATTAGATGAGGGAGGCATGGAGATAAAGATTTTGATAGAGTTGCATCATAGATCAATTGCCATTAAAAAACAATAAGCATAGGGCCCTATAAATAGACCAACTGAAGAGTACCTTCACATATGACTTTGACCTGATCAAAGATAACATGCAGAAGGACTCTCCACCAAATCTCCAAGCCTCCTCTAACTTTTTTCCTCTATTTTGTCAAACAAAATTTTAGAGAAAGGGCACCTACACATTGGGATAAGGTTGATATAGGCGCAAAGCATTTATCTCCAAGGAGTTTGAATCAAATTCAAATGTTTGACCCATTCCAATTTGTATAGGACTCTCCATCCTATCCATATGGGGCACATGCTTACGGTGACGTGCACCCTCTCCCCTCTTCATGCAATGCTTGGGGGGGTGCACCCCTAGAAAATCTCTAGGGGTTGCATGCCCCCTATCCTTGCCCCCTATCCTTTAATTCCTACAAATTGGGTCAACTCTTGACCCTTGTCCTATTCCCATCTCATGAGATTTTGGATAAGCTCTTTTCAAGTCCCATCCAATGGATTTTAGGCAAGTCCTTATCAAGTTAGAACAAGCCTTAATCAGGCCAGGACTTGATCCAGTCAGTTCAAGATAAATCCATCCAAAATTTCTGGGATAGCCTTGCCCAAATTTCATCTTAAGATTTTAGGATAAGCCCTAATCTTATTAAGACAATCCTTATCATGTTCCTATCTTATAGGATTTAGGATAAGCCTTGATCAGGCTAGGACAAGGTCCATCAAATCAAGACAAATCCACATAGTTTCTGGATGAGCCTTATCCAAATTTTATCTCATAATTTTAGGACAAGCCCTAACCTCATCAGGATAAGCCTTGTTTTATCAGGACTAGGCCTATTCTCACTAGGACAAGCTCCAGTCAGACTAGGACAAATCTATACAAGACTTCTAGATGAGCTATATCCAATTTAGCTTAATCAAGATTAACCAGAAAGACTATAGAAGAAAAATATTAGGCTCAATCGTGTGCTAGCATAATTTTCTTGAACCTAATTGGATCTAATCCAAATCAATCAAATTGGGTTAGCCTAACTGATGACATCCAAATCCAAACCCTTATTTGTATGATCCAATTAGGTTCAGTTCTGTATGATAATAAGATATGTTGCAATCTCCATCATTAATATTATTAAAATATCTTTTGATGGATCAGAATTCTTTCGATTCATCCAATTAGAATCATCGATCATCAAGATAATTCTAATTGATCCTAAAATCTACCAATGACACCTAGTAGTATGTGGTGGCAATCCATCAGAATCAAAAAATGAACCTCTCGGTGTAGCTACCTATGTGATTAGGTTCTTCTATGATGAGTCTCTACATCTGATTGCTGTTTCTTGCCCAACTCCTTGGGCATGGAGAATAGTGGGAGGATCAGGAGGAAGATGGCATGGAGATGGAGAGTTTGAAAGAGCTTGGGCATGGGATTGGATGGCATGATAAACCTTAGGGTGTAGGGTCTTTAAGTAGATTCCTGCGCCACCCTTGAGTTCCAAACCTTCAAGCAACTGGTTTACTTGAATTAATTGGACTTTAATCTGATCTCCACACCAAAGACCAGATCAACATCAAGTTTTGTTGCCCAAAGTAAGAGGAGTGATCATGCCAAAGTTGGATAAGCATTAGGGCTTGGTGTAGGGGTTATCCCCTAGAAGTTTGAATAATTCAAACTTCATCCCTATAGAGTCCATTCAAAATGGACTTCCTCCTCTTCTACCCACATGGGGCGCACATCAATAGGATTGTGCACCCATCTATCCATGCCAAAATACCTAGGGGTGCATGCCCCTAGAATTTCTCCAAGGGGTGCATGCCCCTCTCCTTTTTTTCCTGCAAAGATGGGTTAAGACAACCCTTATCCTGTTCCCATCTAGTGGGATTTAAGACAAGCCTATTTCTTTTAGGATAAGCCTTGATTAGACTAGGACAAGATCCAGTCATACCAAGACAAATCCATACAGGGCTCTTGGATGAGCCAAATCAAATTTGACTTAGTCAAGATGAACCAAAATGAAGACGCAAGGAGAAAATCAGGCTCAATCGTGTGCTAGCACAATTTTCTTGAACTTGATTGGATCAAATCCAAATCAATCATATCGGATTAGCTAAATTGATGACATATAGATCCAAACTCTTATTTATGTGACCTAGTTAGCTTCAGTTCTATATAATAATAAGTGTTGTGACCTCTATCATTGACATCATCGAAACATCTTTCGATGGACCAGAACTCTTCTGATTAATCCAATTAGAAATGCTAATCATCAAGATAATTCTAATTGATCCCAAAATCCACCAGTGATACCTAATAGTATATGATGGCAGTCCATCAGAACTAAATACGAATCTCTTGGTGCAGCTACCTGTGTGATTGGGTTTTTCTATCATGAGCCCCTACAGAATCAAGATCAAGATGAACTAATCAGACCTAACACCCATCATATAAATAAATCATTTGATTCGAGTCTGATGTAAAATCCTAATAGAAACTCTTTTCTATTAATTCACACTACCATGGCCATGGCCTTAAGAGCTCGATCTCATGATCATCATAGTGCTATTCCTTCTCTACCAAAGTTGATAGATCTTCTATTGGTGTAATCCAATTCCTACAATGAACATGCTATAGCCAACATACACCATAAGATTCTGAATGGCTAGGAGACTGAGTTATAATGTAGCCAAATTATAACATACTCAAAGTGAATTGTCGATTCATCTTAGGAAAGAAAATCGAACATACAACTATAGCATCAAGCTAATCATCGACGAGAAGATAGACTTCCTTATGACTACTCAAAGTGATCATGCTCCATACCCATGTTCTTAATAAATACCTATACTCTCGCTCTGGTGTCTCCACTAAAGGAAAAATCTAGTTTTTCCTATCGCAGGATGTATCTGATCGTATCTGATTTACAATGAAATGATTTTAATTTTTTTTTTATGATTCAATAAAATCTGAGAGTTCTTAAATCTGATTAGATAGATCTAAAATTTAGAAGTAAAATAAAAATAAAAATAGTGATAATAATTATCACCTATTCGGATAAACTATTTATCCATTGTGATGATCTGACGACTGATCCGAGGTTCTGATTGAGCCACGCACATGCTCGACCTCTACCAGTATCCACTCAAGTTAGATCTAAAAGTCTCCACCTTCTGAATCTAATCTCCAAAGATTAGATCTGATGTCTTTCCATAGAGCCTTCAAAATAAAATCCAAAGGCTGTGCGTTTGTCTCACGAGCATTGTCATCTCTCACTGATCTTCATGCCAATGGGACTTGATCTTTACTCATAGGTTTTGCCCAACTCTTGGGCATGGAGAAGAGAGAGAGGATTAGATGAGGGAGGTGTGGAGATGGTGATTTTGATAGGGCTTCATCGTAGAGAATTTTCTATGCACAATAGCTTGCGCATGGCCCTATTTATAGACCAAACCAAGAGTCCCTTCTTATGTGACTTTGAACAAGTCAAAGCCAACAAGCAGAAGGACTCTCGCACGATCTCCATGTGCCACACCCCTTTTTCCAGATTTTTGTCACACAAAAATAAAGGGAAATGGTGTGGAATAACTTGGGATAAGAGGAAGTTGGCATAGATAATATCTATCCTAGAAGTTTGAAAAACTCAAACTTCTTTGACACATTCAAACACTTTGAATGGATAAACCGCAACTCTTACTATCTTTATCCACTAGGGGCGCACTCCATAAGGGGATGTGTGCCCTCACTTCCTCACATAACATCTAGGGATGCATACCCAAGAGAAAAAATCAAGGGGGTGCCACTTATTTCTTTCCTACAAACTGCGTCAACATTTGACCCTTGTCCTGTTCCCATCTCATGGAATTTTGGACAAACATTTTTCAAGTCCCATCCAATGGATTTAGGTCAAGTCCTAACCAAGTTAGAACAAGCCTTGATCAGGCTAGGACTCAGTCCATTTAGATCAAGAAAAATCCATCTAGAACTTTTAGGAGTGGCTTGTCCAAATTTCAACTCATGATTTTCGGACAAGCCCTAATCTAGCAAAGACAACCCTTGTCTTGTTCCCATCTTATGGGATTTTGGATAAGTCTTGATCAGACTAGGACAAGGTCTAGTCAGATCAAGATAAATCCCTATACAATTCTTGGATAAATCTTGTTAAAATAGTTTGACAAATTAGCAGGTCTTGTCTTGTTTCCATTCGATGGATTAGGACAAGCCTAGATCAGGTTAGGATAAGACTTTTCTGATCTAGACAAGTTCCAGTTAGACTAGGACAAACTTATACAAGGCTCCTAGATGAGCCAAATCTAATTTGGCTCAGTCGAGACAATCCAAAAAAACTATAGAAGAAGAATGTTAGGTTCAATCATGTGCTAGCACAATTTTCTTGAACCTAATTGGATCTAATCCAAATCAATCGAACTTGGTTAGCCCAATTGATGATATTTAGACCCAAACCCTTGTTTGTGTGATCTAGTTAGGTTCAGTTCGATATGGTAATGGGATATGTCATGATCTCTATCATCGATATCATCAAAATATCTTTTGATGGAACAAAACTCTTTCGATTCACCCAATTAAATACATCGATCATCAAGATAATTCTAATTGATCCCAAAATCCATCAGTGATATCTAGCAGTATATGGTGGCAATCCATCAAAACCAAATAGCAAACCTCTCGATGCAGCTACCTGTGTGATTGGTATTGTTCCTATGGCTACTCGGAGCCATAACCGTAGATCTGATCTCTTACGTGAACCTGGGTGTTAATCTAGCAATCTGAAGAAGATCTAAGAAAGATGAGTTAAGCTAGAGTTTTGGTGTTGGGACCAGAGAGAAGAGAGAAGAGAGTTAAGAAGAAAAGCTTAATTATATTCCCTTCCTTGTAAAAGTTACAATGTCTTGGTTTATATACCCTAGAGTTCCCACATGAACCCTAATAAACCCCAACTCAAAACATTCTTAGGCTAACCAAATACATGAAAGCACTCACCGAGCCCAAGTCTCACATGCTCTCATCTCCTGGATCTAATCCCAACCCATACATGAATTAGCTGCCTTAAGACCTCTCAAACCAGGCCTTAAGACCTCTAGGATCAACCTAGACCCTAGCCCAAAATAGACGCTTGCATAACTCTACCTGTGCATTGAGCTGGCTCAGTCTCAGCACTGAGCTGGCTAAGTGGGCCGGCTCAGTTTCAGACTGAGCCGGTCCAGTTTTGTGCCATGCCTGCAATCCCGAAACTCAATCTTTTTATTTTGCTTATGCTCTAAGACTTAGCCAACCTAGTTTTGGACTGAGCCAACTAACCTGTAGAAAATCTCCTTTCTACAGTCTTGATTCTCTGACTTTGATTTCTTGCTCCACCTTGAATCTCAGGTCTCCGAAGGACCAACCAAATCCCTTGAGGCCCTCAATATCCGAATCTTAAGCCCGTGGAGAGTTACATGTCGCCTCCACATTAGGATAGCTCCTGTCTTAGCCCTAGGATCACACCTATCCTAGTCTCCCTGAAGCCCTCACCCTAGCTCCGCCCATGGCCTCCCAAGGCTTGGGAGCATCACACCATCTACAATCTCCACCTAGGTGCGCACAAGCCTTGGCGCACCTGGCAATATTCTCCTGCACGATCCTGCTATCCCTACATGTCCTGATAGCCCCTCGTGCTCACCTTGCCACTGCCATTCTTCTTCAACTGCTTAGTTCCCTTTGAGGCCTTCGGGATGACCACCTCCATCGCTGAAATCCTTGGCTTATTTTTCTACACCATCTTTGGAGTTGTAGGTATCCTTCTACTTGGCAGCTACATCACATATCCTAGACTTCCCTGGAGATCATGCAACATTCCTTTATCAGCATTCGCTGCATATCCTGATGCTCCACCTAACACTGTCCCCTCAGAGCTATGCCTATCTTTCTACACAATCCTCTCCACCAAGATCTGTACAGCCCCAGCACTGGTGCTGGGATATAGGTCCTCCCTTTGCACTCCTCTAATCTGAATCCGTGTCATAGCTTCCTCCACCCATGAAGCCACCTCTGCCTGGTGCTCCATTTGAAATTGAAGTCCCCCTAATGATGCAAAAGCCAACTCTATCTTCATGTCCCCCAAGGCCAACCACCCAATGCTGTACTGCTAGGCCTGCTGCTATACCTCGAACACCATCGCTAACCCTTTAGATCCTCTGCACTTTGTAGACCTGTCCGAAACCATCTCAGATACACCGCATCCTGTGGGCTCCTCTAAAACCATCAAAAATTCATCCGAATCTTCACTTTCAACAACTATACTAATGGAATCCAAGCTTTATCCTCTCTTGCACTTCTTTCAAAATGGACACTCTCACATAAAGTGTCCTGCTTCTTTGCACTTGAAGCATCTTTTGGACCCCTTGCTGCCCCCCTATTCGCCCTTCTTCTTTCCTTTTCTATGCTTCTCTAAAACCACAAGACTCTCCTAGAAGACCTCCCTCTTCATCATCCATTCCAGCTGCTTGTTGGACCTGAGCACTGATACAATCTCCTCGTACACCAATATCTCCTTACCATACAGCAAAGTTGTCACCAACGGATTGAAGCTCCCAGATAGCGAACATAGCAACAATATACTCTTATCCTCCTCTTCTAAATCCATCCTTATATTGAGCAAGTCCATGCTCATCCGATCAAACCGCTAAATATGCCCTGCAACATCCTCACCCTCCTACATCTGAAGGCTATATAGTTGCTTCTTCAGCATCAACTTTTGCACATATTCTTCCCCATGTACAACTACTGCAACATCGACCAAAATCCCTTGGATGTTCTCTCCTCTAACATACCATACAAAATCTCATCCGCCAAACAAGTTCTAATCGTGGCACATCCCTTTTTCTCCAAGGACACCTACTCCTTGTCTGTAATCTTCTCTAGCCTATCTTTCAAGACTGAATCCAACCTCATCTGAACCAACAGATCCTCCACACTTATCATCCACATCGTGAATCTTCCCTTTCCATTAAACTTCTCTAATCCTACCTTCAATCCATTGATTTTCATGATTAATCCAAATCAAATAACAACAAATAGATAGATCTGAGAAATACCTTGACTAGAAATGGTGGATAGTAGCCCTGTGATCTCTTCCTTCCTCATGAAGCTTGGAGAAAGACTTTAGATCTGAATCTCACTACTTATCTCTGCTGAAAACTGATCTTCTTCCTCCTTCATGCTCAACCTGGCTTTGATACCAATTATTGTTCCTACGGCTGCTCGAAGCCACAACCATAAATCCGATCACTTGCGTGAACCTGGGTGTTAATCCAGCAAATTGAAGAAGATCTAAGAAAGATGAGAGAAGTTAGGATTTTGGTGTTGAAACCAAAGAGAAGAGAGAAGAGAGTTAGAGAGAAAAGCTCTATTATATTTCCTTCCTTGTAAAAGTTATAATATCTTGGTTTATATACCCTAGAGTTCCCACATGAACCCTAATAAACCCCAGCTCAAAAACTCCCTTAGGCTAACCCAATACATGAAAGCACTCACCGAGCCCAAGTCTCACATGCTCTCATCCCCTAGATCTAATCCAAACCCATACATTAATTAGCCCCCTTAAGACCTCTCAAACCAGGTCTTAAGAACCCTAGCCCAAAATAGACCCTCGCCCAAAATTAACCCTCGCGTAACTCTACTCATGCACTGAGCCGGCTCAGTCTCAGCATTGAGTCGGCTAAGTTCCACTAGGTTAGCTCAATCTGAAACTGAGCCAGCCCAGTTCTAGGCCATGCCTGTAGTCTCGAAACTCGATCTTTCTATTTTGTCTGTGCTCTGAGACTTAGCCAATCCAATTTTGTACTAAGCCGGCTTACCTACAGAAAATCTTCTTTCTGTAGTCTTGATTCTCTGGCTTTGGTTTTTGCTCCACATTGAATCCTAGGTCTCCGAAGCACCAACCAAGCCCCTTGAGGCCCTCACTACCCGAACCTCAAGCCCGTGGAGTGTTACATGCCACCTCCACACTAGGACAATCCATGTCCTAGCCCTAGGACCACACCTATCCTAGCCTCCCCAGAGCCCTCACCCTGGCTCCGCCCGTGGCCTCCCAAGGCTTGGGAGCACCACACCATCTACAATTGGGTTCTTTTATCATGAGCCCCGACGGGATTAGGGTTAAGGTAAACTCATCAAACCCAACATCCATCATATGAATGAATCATTTGATTCAAGTCTGATGTGAAATCCTAATAGAAACTCCTTTATATTATTTTACACTACCATGGCCATGGATTTTAGGATTCGATCTTATGATCATCATAGGACTACTACTCTATCAAGGTTGATAGATCCCATCTTGGTGCGATCCAATTCTTATAATGAACATGCTATAGCCAACATCACCTTAGAGTTTTAAATGGCCAGGAGACCGAGTTATGGTGTAGTCAAACTATAACACCCTCAAGGTAAATTATCGATGCACCTCAGATCAAAGAACTAGACACACGTTGCAGCATTAAGCTAGTCATCGATGAGAAGGTAGGCTTCCTTATGACTGCTCGAGATGGTCATGCTCAGTGCCCTCGTTCTCTAACGAGGATATGTGCTCTCATTTTGATGTCTTCATACCATAGACTCAAGACTCATCTATCCTAAAAAAGTGATTGTACATTGATCTTTCGGATCAATCATCATCCTCGTGATCATCCTACGATCGAAAGCAATTTATGAGTTAATTATGATAACTCATATCTTAAATTCTCAACTCTTGAGAATATGTGTTATCATGCCTATTAACTCCATGGATGTACCATAGATACTTTAATACATAATATGATAGAATTAATAATCCTTTAATTAATTTTAAGTCAAAATTAAAAAAATGTCCATAGAAGGTATTTAACAAGTGTCAACCAATCTGACTGTTAGGACACACATCTAACAAACTCCCACTTGACCTAAAGCCAATTAGCTATAATATAAGTCCCATCTTCTCATGGTGGGCTTGGATCTTCTACGGGCCTAAAGGCTTGGTCATTGGGTCAACCACATTGTCTGCAGAGTCGACTCTCTTAACCTCGATGTGTTCCTTCTCGAGGTAATCACGGATGAGGTGGAACCATTTTCTTGAAACTCTTTCAACTTATAGTACCACCAACGCACAAGAATAAACTTTTAGATGTCGACATTCGATCATTTATGTTAGACATAAAATTTGAGTCTGCATACCCATGGACCTAGAGTTTACCATACTGAACCTCTTCAGCACCTCCTCTATGTGGAAGATCCAGTATCCTCTTTAGTCTATCTCTATAGACCTTAAAAATAAAAATGAAAGATGCCTTACCTAGGTCTATCATAGAAAATTTCTCAGATAACCATACTTTGACCTATGTCAGCATGGGAATATCATTTTCAATCAAGAGGATGTCATCCATGTACAATACAAGGAAGACAATCGTGCTCCCACTGACCTTCTTGAACATACTTGATTTTTTTTCGTTCTTGATGAAACCAAATGATTTGATTACATCAAGCATTCCAACTTCGAGATGCTTGCTTAAGTCCATAGATGAACTTTTGCAGCTTACAGACCTTTGTGATCACCATCACTAGATGTGAAAATAAATGGTTGTTCCATATAAATATCTTCAACAAGATATCTAGTTATGAACTCCATTATCACATTCATCTGCCATATTTCATAATTGAAATATACTACAATAGCAAGCAATGTGCGGATGGATGGCCACTGATAAGAAGGTAACATGATAACCTTTCGCCACTAGCCTAGCTTTGAATATTTCTACATTCTTATTTGCATATATCTTTCTCTTGAACATCCATTTATACCCAATAGGTACTATACCTTTAGGTGGATCTACCAAGATCCAGATTTAGTTCGATTGCATCGAGTCAATCTTTAACTTCATTGCCTCTTATCAATTCTTAGAGTCGATATCTGATATCATCTCATCACAGATTTTGGGATCATCACCATGAACCCATTTTCCATGAGGAACATTTTTTTTACATCTTCTAAAATAGTACCTAAGTACCTTTAGGAGGATGGAAAATCCTATTTGACCTACGAGGTAGATGAGGTAGTGAATTATGGATTGGCTCAAACTAATTGGGTTCCTTAGGTTCCTTGGCTCTTTGCTCTTTAGAGACTTTCTTCTCGAGCCTAATCTATCTTCTGATGTCACCATCTTGAACAAACTATTTTTCAAGAAAAATGGTGTGTCAATCCACAATTACATTTTGGTCTTTCGAAAGATAAAAGTAATATCCTAATAACTCTTTAGGATATCCAGTAAATTGTGCTTTAAGGAACCTAGACTCAAACTTGTCCATGGCCGGACAACTCCAATTCTGAGATGACTCAGACTTGGCTTCTTACCATATCCCATATGGTGTGGTAGGAACGATTTTAGATGGAATCCTATTAAACTATATCCCTAAAGAAACTCGAAGATCCGTGTGGCTCATCAAGGATCGGACCATATCTAATAGTATATATTTTCTCCATTTTGAAACCCCATTAAGCTAAGGCATTCTAGGCAAAATCCATTATGAGACTATACCATTGTCCTTGAGATAGTCTAGAAATTTTTGACTAAGATATTCACCTTCTCGATTTGATCGAAGAACCTTAATGGGCTTTCCAGTTTGCTTTTTGTACTTCATGTCTTAATTTTTTGAACTTTTTAATGGCTTCAAACTTATGTCGTACCAAGTACACATACCCATACCGAGATAGATTATCAGTAAAGATAATAAAGTAGTCATAATTGCCTCTGACTGGCACATCGAATGGGCCGCACACATCTATATGTACGAGGATAGTAGGTCTATGGCCCTTTCCCATGTCCCACAAAAGGAAGCTTGGTCATTTTGCCTTGAAGGCATGATTCATAAATTGGATATGACTCGAAAGTCAATGGATCCATTAGTCTGAATTTCTCCAATTTGTTAATCCTATCTTCAGCTATATGACCTAGCCTAAAGGTGCCATAGTTAATTTTTATTAATACTATCTCTAGATCATTTTGATCCTATGGCATTCAAATTTTGCTCGACAGACTCAATGACGAGCATTCCTTCAGAAGGTCCTTCTTTCTGCTTATTCTTCAGGCTGGCTAGGTATGCAGAGCAGTCCTGCTTCTAATAGCCATCGAAGTTGTAGTGGAAATAATTTTTCTTCTCCATGGCCTTCTTCTTCAGCTCGCCCTTCATTTTTCCTTCTATTTTCTACTTCTTTGCAGACTTCTTCTTCTTTTCAAAAGACTTTCTCTTTGAAGAAGTATGCTACATAGCTAGAACTGAATCCTTTGAATCCTTTAAAGTTTGCTCAATAGTAACTAACATATTTATTAACTTGGCCAAGGTGCATTGGAGCTTATTCATATGGAAGTTCATAATGAACTGCCCATATAAATCAATCAAGGACTATAGGATCACATCAATCTGTAGTTCCTTGTCCATCAAGACTCTAAGCTTCTCAAGCTCTTTAGGTCCTTAATCATTGCCAAACAATAATCTTGGGCCAACTATCCATCACGCATTTGCACCTTAAAAAGTCTCTTCGAGACTTGATAATGCGCTGTGCGACTCTATTCACCGAATAACTCTTGCAGATGCGCCAACATTTGGTGAGCAGTCCTGATGTCTTCATGTTGGTACTGCAATTCATCTGATATTGAGTCTAACATGTGGCAGCTTACTTTGTTATGATCATCAGACCACTTCTCATGAGACGTTCTCTGATCAGCAGTCGTACGGGCTGGTATAGGGGAGGTCCTGGTCCAATACATAGATCAACTTTTTTCAAACCCAAAACATTTTTAAAGTTCTTTAGCCAATCCTTATAAATTGGTCTAGTTAACTTGTGGGTATCTAGGATTCGGACTAGGAGTTTTGATGCAGATATTTTTCTATAGAGAGTTAAAGTTTCTAGTTAGACTTGTAATTTAACTCAACTAATTTATTTAAAAACTTTATTTTTAAATAAATTAGGCTCTCACTATTTTCTCAGATCCCTATACTTCCTTGACAGAGATGCGAAAATCTCCATGATCATTGATTTTTAGTGGATGGTGTGGTCCCATCGATTAGCTCACCACCTCACCTAACAGTTATTGATGATGGATCAATCGATGAGTGGATAACTCTTGTCCAATATTTCTCTAAACATGTTGCACCCAAACCTGAATTCTAATTCATGAAGCTCACCATGCCAAGAATATTGCTCCACTCCTTAGTTTTGTCAAACCCACCATTTGCACAAATTAAATTCTTGATTGGGTCTCTTACCGTATCTGAAATATTGAGCCCAACCCATCCTCCAACCCATAGCATCCAATGCCTAATAGACATGGTTGCATCTTTCTAGTGCAACTGAACCACTGTATCCAGCCAAGAACAATCAACCCCGAAAAGGGCCAGCACATCTACAATAGTGGAAGACCTAAGACTTCATATTTTCTTAGGAAGATTTGATTTAGTCTCTTAGACTTAACTAGTCATAACATTTATGACTAACCTAGTGGCATGGATTAGCTCGAATCGTTAGCCACCTTAAATCAAAACTGAATCGACTTAATCGGCCAGGTAAGTGAGATCAGTGGAAGGAATATGCCATTAACTCACCATGAACACATTCAGATCGAGTAGCTTCTAATTAAAAACCACTGGTCATATTTTTCACACTTACCTTAGACACTGACTTGTCTGACCAGAATTGATCGGGTTAGCTTACAATCTAGGCTTGAACCTCAGAGCCAAATTAGGTCTTAACTTGATCGACCACATGTGATTGTGAGTCAACCTTGATCCAGACTTAATCCTATTAGACTGATCAAATCTAAGCACTCTTGATCCCACCTAACCAACTCTTGATTCAGTTTGATCAACCGCTAGACCTAATTGAGCTACCCACACTCTTGATTCAGTCTTAGATCTGAAAATTCATGATTTTTGATCTAATTATTTTTATAAACTTAATGCTTAATTAAGTCTAAGGGTTCAATAATGAAACATATATAAAAAAATCTTAGGATTTTAGGATCTAGGATTTTGCAGAAATGTAAGTTTTCGATTTTTGCTTAAGGACAAACACGCCGCACCTTTACATGCCATAAGAGCACCCCATCGAATGGAAAAAGAGGGCCTTTAAATCCTTCTTACTCTTACGACAGGAGGGCCAAGGGGAATGCCTTAATCAGAAATATGAACTATACTATAGAATTATTAGATCTAAAGCGTATAACTGTTACATGATTTAAGATCTAATCTATACATATTTTGCATACATCTCATGTATCAAATTTAATATTTAAATTTATATTTCAGATCATATTACATTTGATGTAATATCTAAAAATAAAATTTTAAATGATCTCATCAGAAAAAAAAAATCTAGACTACTCGTGGCATAGATCTATGGAACTAGTCTAGACATGCATTGCATATGTCATATATATGAAAATTTTAAATGCATCTCATGCTTTCAGATCTAATTATATCATATATAATATCTAAAATTTAACTAATCTAATCACATAATCTTCAAAAAATTAAATGAACATTTCATTAAATTTTGGATCTAGACTATGAGATTAAACTAGAGATCTAGTCTAGACTTATGCTGCCTATATCACATATATCAAAATTTTAAATTAGACCTTATGTCTCAGATCTGATTACATCTAATGTAACATCTAAAACTTAAATTATCAAATCATAAAAAATTAAATCAGATCTAATCAAAAATATATTTGAAAACTATCATGATATAGAACAACAGATCTAGACTAGAACATGCATTATTTATGTCAAACATATATATATAAAACATGTAATTTTTTATTTTAGATTTAATTACATCCTATGAAACATCTAAAAGTCAAATAATCAGATCATAAAAAAAAAAATTATATCAATCTAAAGATAGATCTGGAAGTAGCAACCTGGCTTTGATACAGTTGAAGAAAAAATTGGGTTTTTCTTGTCGTAGGATGTATCTGATCGGATTAGATTTTGTAGTGAAATAATTTTAAATTTTTTTTATGATCTAATCATATATAAGAGTTCTCAGATCTAATTAGATTAATCTAAAATTTAGAAATAAAATAAAAATAAAAATAGTGATAATAGTTATCACCTGATCAAGTCCACTATTTACTCATTGTGATGATCTGACGACTGATCCGAGGTTCTAATTAAGCCATGCATGTGCTTGGCTTCTACTGGTATCCACTCTGGTTAAATTTGAAAGTATTCTCCTTTTGGATCTGATCTTCAAAGTTTATATCTGATGTCTTCTCGTAGAGCCTTCAAAATGAACTCCAAAGGCTGTGTGTTTATCTCACGAACACCGTCGTCTCTCGCTGATCTTCACACCAATGGGACTTGATCTTTACTCACAGGTTTTACCTAACTCTTAGGCATGGAGAAGAGGGAGATGATCAAATGAGGGAGGTGTGGAGATGGTGATTTTGGTAGGGCTTCATCGTAGAGAATTTTCTATACACAACAGCTTGCATAGGGCCCTATTTATAGACCAAACCAAGAGGCTCTTCGCATGCGACTTTGAACAGGTCAAAGCCAACAAGTAGAAGGACTCTCCCATAATCTCCATGCTCCACACCCCTTTTTTTAGATTTTTGTTGCACAAAAATAAAGGGAAATGGCATGGAATAACTTGGGATAAGAAGAAGTTGGTGCAAATAACATCTATCCTAGAAGTTTGAACAATTCAAACTTCTTTGACCCAATCAAACACTTTGAATGGATAAAGCCCAACTCTTTCTATCTTTATCTACTAGGGGCACACTCCATAAGGGGATGTGCACCCACACTTCCTCATGTAACATCTAGGGATGCACGCCCAAGGGAAAAAATCAAGGGGGCGCCACCTATTTCTTTCCTACAAACTAGGTCAACATTTGATCCTTATCCTGTTCCCATCTTATGGGATTTTGGACAAATATTTTTCAAGTTTCATCCAATGGAATCAGGTCAAGTCCTAACCAAGTTATAACAAGCCTTGATCAAGCTAGGACTCAGTCTAGTCAGATCAAGAAAAATTCATTTAGAATTTTCGAAAGAGGCTTGTCCAAATTTCATCTGATGATTTTAGGACAAGCCCTAATCTGACAAAGACAATCCTTATCTTATTTTCATCTTATGAGATTTTGAACAAGTCCTGATCAGGCCAGGACAAGGTCTAGTTAGATCAAGATAAATTTCTATACAGTTTTTGGATAAGTCTTGTCCAAATAGTTCCACAAATTAGCAGATCTTGTCCTGTTTCCATTCGATGGATTAGGATAAGCCTAGATCAGGTTAGGATAAGACTTTTTTGATATGAACAAGTTTCAATCAGACTAGGACAAACCTATACAAGGCTCCTGGGTAAGCCAAATCTAATTTGGCTCAGTCGAGATGATCCAAAATGACTATAGAAGAAGAATATTAGGCTCAATCGTGTGCTAGCATGATTTTCTTGAACCTAATTTGATCTAATCCAAATCAATCAAACTAGGTTAGCTCAATTGTTGACATCTAGACCCGAATCCTTATTTGTGTGATCAGTTAGGTTCAATTTTGTATGGTAATTGGACATGTCATGATCTTTATCATCGACATCATCAAAATACCTTTTGATAAACTAGAACTATTCTAATTCACCCAATTAGAATCGTCGATCATCAAGATAATTTTAATTGATTCCAAAATCCACCAGTGATACCTAGCAGTATATGGTGGCAATTCATCAAAATCGAATAGCAAACCTCTCGGTGCAGCTACCTATGTGATTGGATTCTTCTATCATTAGTTTCGATGGGATTAGTGTTAAGATAAATTCATCAAACCCAACACCCATCATATGAATGAATCATTTGATTCGAGTCCGATGTGAAATTCTAATAGAAACTTCTTTCTATTATTTCATACTACCATGGCCATGAGTTTTAGGACTCGATCTTATGATCATTATAGGACTACTCCTCTTTCAAGGTTGATAGATCCCATCTTGGTGTAATCCAATTCCTACAATGAACATGCTATAGCCAACATACACCTTACGATTTTGAATGGCTAGAAGATCGAGTTATGGTGTAGTCAAACTATAACACCCTCAAGGTAAACTATTGATGCATCTCAGATCAAAGAACTAGACACACGCTGCAGTATTAAGCTAGTTATCGACGAGAAGGTAGGCTGCTTTATGACTGCTCGAGGTGGTCACACTCAGTGCCCTCATTCTCTAACGAGTATCTATACTTTCACTCTGGTGTCTCCACATCATAGACTCAAGACTCATCTATCCTAAAAAAGTGATGTACATCGATCTTCTGGATCAATCACCATCCTCATGATGATCCTACGATCAGAAGGAATTTATGAGTTAATTATGATAACTAATGCCTTAAATTCTCAACACTTGAGAATATGTGTTATCATATCTATTAACCCAATGAATGTATCATAGATACTTTAATATATAATGTGATAGAATAAATAATCCTTTAATTAATTTTTAAATCAAAATTATGAAAATATCTCTAGAAAGTATTTAATAAGTGTCAGACAATCTAACTTCTAGGGCATACATCTAACATCCACACCATAAACTTAAGACTCATCTATCCTAAGAAAATGATCGTACATCGATCTTCCGGATCGATTACTATTCTTGTGATGATACTATGATCGAGAGTAGTTTATGAGTTAATTATGATAATACATACCTTAAATTTTTAACTCTTGAACTCAAAGGATGTATCATATATACTTTAAATATATAATGTAATAGAAAATAATTATATTTATTAATTTTAGTTCAAAATTATAAAAATAATCCTAGAAAATATTTTACAAGTGTCAGCAAATCTGGCTTTTAGGGCACTCATCTAACAATCGAGCTAGTGAAGAACTGCTTTGATGGGTTGATTAGTAAGAAGTATGATAGTATGCCCCTGAAAATAAGGTTGGAGCTTTCTGGCTACAATTGACAAAGCATAGGTTAGCTTTTCCAATTTTGTATATCTTATTTCTATATGCCTCAGAACTCGGCTTATGTAGTAGATCCGCTTCTAAATTTTTGCCTCTTTTTTTATCAGGATAGCTCCAATAGCTACTGGAGACATACCAAGTACAAAAATAATTTTTCGCCAAATTCAGGTTTGGCAAGAAGAGGAGATGAGCTGAGATAGTTCTTCAATCCTTCAAAGGCTTGTTGGCATTTAGGGGTCCAGCAAAAATTCTTTGGCTACTTGAGGACTTGGAAAAAGGGCATGTAACATTCCACCAACCTTGAAATGAAGCAATTCAGAGCTGCAACCTTTCCTATTAAATGTTGAACCTCTTTTATTGTGTTTATGTGAGACATTTCCTCGATGGCTCAGATCTTCTCTAGATTTGCTCTGATGCCGTGCCTCGACACCATGAATTTCAAAAAATTCTTCGAGGTCACTCTAAAAGCATATTTGATTAGATTTAGCTTCGTCTTGTACTTTCAGAGAGTGTTGAAGGTCTCTTCCAGGTTAGCAATATGATATATTAAAGATTGACTCTTAATAAGCATATCATCCACATAGACCTCCATATTGCGGTCGATCTGCTACTTGAAGATCTTATTCACTAGGCGTTGATAAGTTGTACCTACATTTTTTAGTTCAAAGGACATAATCCTGTAATAATAAAGACAACAATTAGTAATAAAAGTAGTTTTCACCTCATCTTCTAGTGCCATCTGGATTTGGTTATAGTCGAAGAAAATGCCCATGAAGGTGAGAAGTTCAAGGCCCGAAGTTATATCCACTAGTTGATTAATCTTGGATAAGGGTTAGCTATCCTTTAAATAGGCCTTGTTCAAGTCGATGAAATCTATGCACATTCTTCATTTGCTATTCACCTTCTTGATGAGGATCACTTTTACAATCCAATTCGGGTATGATACCTCCTGGATGAACTTGGCTTTGAAAAGCTTGTTGACCTCATCCGCAATGGCGTTCTACCATTTTGGTGTGAAGCTGCACTTCTTTTGCTTCATAGATTAGCATTTGAGATCTACTCCCAAGTGATGTTCTATTACTTCAGCATCAATCCCAGGCATATCTTTAGGAACCCAAGCATAGACATCTGCATTCCTCCATAAAAAGATGATGAGTTGCTTTCTGACTTCTTTTCTCAGGTTGGAGCCAATCTGAATGTTGTGGTCTTCATTTCCATCATTTAAAAAAACTACAATAAGGTTCAAAATAGGTTCCCCCCACTCTTCAATCAATTGGACATCCATTGGACAAAGATCTGGTTGCCTTCCTCCCTATAAAGCAATTGTGTAACAGTGTCATGCTAGAGCCTGATCTCCTCTAACTTCTCTAAATTCATGGTCTGTCAAGAACTTAATCTTCAAATAATAAGTTGAGACCACAGCTCAAAATGCATTTAACCCAGGTTGGCCAAGGATTGCATTGTCGGTGGAAGGAGACTTTACTACTAGAAAATCAACTTGAGCCTTTGCTCGCCTCGAGTACCGACCTATCACAACTAGTAAAGTAATTATCCCTTTAACTAGTTCACCATTGCCAATGAACCCTACCAATGGGGAGCTTATCGATCCCATACGATTATCAGGTATAGACATTTTGAAAAAAGTATTATAAAAAAAAAATATCAATAGAAATTTCATTATCAATCAAAACACGATGTACATTATAGTCAGCAATATTTAAAGTTACTACAACCACATTATTATATGAAAATTGAACCCCTTGAGCATATTATTTAGTAAAATCGATGGATTCTTCAGTCCTCTACCTCTTCACTAGCTCCACTGATTCATTGGTCTCCCCCTACCGATGTCCTTCGGTGATTGTGTTGATGATCCCAAGCGGGGACCAATCTTCTTATGGCTCATCTCTCTAAGGTGGCTCTGGTTACAGCAGGGCCTTTGGCCGATCTTCTCTTCTTTCTGGCCGATGCCATGAAAATCAATCCAATCAATCCCTTCTGATGAGCTCCTCAATCTTGTCTTGGAGCTGGATGCATTCTTCGGTACTATGTTCATGGTCATGATGTTAGAGGTAGTACTTGTTAGGATTACTCTTGGCTAGGTGAGTCTGCATTCTCTCTGGCATTGGCAACTATTCCTTGATCTCCATCAACACTTAGATTTTCAAAGCATTCAGGAGGAAATAGTTGTGGAATCTTCTAGAAGGGGAGTTTTGCTACACCCTTCAATCCGGACTTCTTGATCGATGAGCTTGAGGAGGAGTCTGGGCTCGTCTACGCTTAGGAGGAGTTCTAGAGTACAGCCGAGCTTCACTCGACTTCTCTACAGCTACGGACTTACTAGATTCAACTACTTTCCACTCTTCTATGGCTTCATCTATTGGAAAATGTGTCCTAAAGCCAATCATCTAAGTTGTAGATGATTGGAGCCTATATATGAATTATCTAATAATAATAGTCATTTGGTTGGTTCATCATCAAAGTTTTATCTTCCTTAAATAAACTCCTAAATTATGATGAAGTTCTTAGAATCGCATATCAATCGATAAAGGAGGATTATCGGATGGTTCTTAAACTGTTCATGATCAAATAATAAGTTATTAACAAAGACGATAACATATCAACTGTAGGTCGTTGTATGCCATATGCGTTGGTTGTCCTAATAACCAAGTAGCGTGGAGACACTAGTATGGCATCCAGACAAGATGTAGGAGTATATCTGCATTGAACGTGACCAACATAGCACTCTACTATCAAGAGTAGCTAGCTAAGGCCAATGGGTATAATTGTTCCTTCAACCTGAGGTTACCACGATGACTTGCAAGCAACTTACGATACTTTGATGCCAGACTGTCTGTATTTCTAATATAGGTTCTAAAGATTTTTGGGTACAGTCAAGTACTTGTGAAGTCAGTGTGTAGGTCAAAATGGAATTAACCACTCTTGATTAATTTCAGAAAGAAAATGACTTGTTGTGTATTAATTTAGCAAAACCTATGCCTAGGTAATCTTCATGAGGAGACATGAGATTTGCAAAATTTTGAGATACAATAGAGATGACTTGTATGAGTGTTGACAGCGTACTCAAAGTCATCTTGAGTATTATTGGTCAAGGAGATAAATTATATGATAACCATGGGTCAGGATTATTAGAATCTTTCTTTGCATACATTCAACCTATTCCAACGTTGGGTACCTTTGCTAGATGGTCACTTTGATTGGTATAGAAATTAGTTCTTATGCTATCGACTTAGGTTTGAACCTATAGAGTCACACACATAAGAGGCTATAACCTGATCAGATGGTTAACTGATGATTAAGAATCGTTCTAAGATCAAATAATCATTGTGATTGATGTTTGACCTAATGCAAGTATTGTAGGAGGATCGATTAGTAATTAGATTGCTAATTGGCTCAATTTGATTGAGCAATTAGGCTGAGATCAAGTCTAATTGAATTAAACTTAATTAAAATTAATTTAGACTTAATTAGACTAAGTATAATTGGTTTATTAGATAAGCCAATTGTAAGAAAAAAATAATTTCAAGTTGGACTAGGATTTGAGTGCACCTAATTTCTAATTGAGTTAAGATTTAAATCAGAATTAAATATCATTTAATCTAATTTAATTAGACTCTTAGTTGAACTAGGATCATCTTTAATTAGGTTATATTTAATCTAGTTTAAATAAGATTAGAATTAGATTCAAAATAGTTTTGACTTAGTCGAACAAGAGGAGTTCCAGTTGGACTAGGACTCTCACTTTTTCGTTGTGCCAAAAAATCTCCATGCCCCAATTTTATTTCCATTTTTTTATGTGAGTTTTCTTATGCCTAAGATTTTTTTCCCATACCCCATATTATGGTTAATTGGAATTAAATTTGATTTGATCAAATTTGGAAAGTTGTTTTGCATGGGATTCTATTTGATAGAGTCCCTCTTGACCAAAACACTTCCTTCTTCTTTTGCTTTTTCCTCCAACACCCATTTTATTTTTGTCACCCCTTGTCTTTAGATTTTTGGGCATTCCCTTTTGGTTCTCATGCAAGAGAAATAGGAAGACGGGCATCCAAGAGTTGGATGCCCCATAACTTCCATGTTTGACTAGGTCATTTGACCTAGTCTTCCCTTATTTTGTGGCACCTCCTATATGATAGGAGTTGGCATCAAATATCCCTGGAATTCCATGCAAAAAAAAATTAGAGAAAGAAGTAGACAGGGTGTTAGGAGATTGAGGTTCCATATTTCTTGGGGAAAAAGTCTTCATCTGGATATCAAATATTGATGTCTTGAAGGGACAAAGGTAAGAGAAGATTGTCTTCTCTTGTTTATCTTTTGTGTATTTTCTTTCTTACTCATCTATATATTTTATATGATAAAAATCTGAGAGAGAGAGAGGAAGAGGGTGTGGGAATCTATGCTCCAAGGTGTTGAGGCATGGTGATCATCTTTGGACAAGATCTGATCATGTCCTAATGAGAGAAGAAGAAGAGAAGAAAGGTCTTCTCTTAGGATTTCTTTGAGAACCCTTTTTCTCCATATTTATTTATGAGATTTTTTTATAAGAAAAATTAGATAATGCTAGATCTAAAACATGGAAAAAATCTAGAGGAGAAGTCTCCTCTTATCTTAACATAGAGATATTTTCAGGACATCAATCATTGATGTCCTGAAAGAGAATATATGTCTTCTCTTAGGGTATTTTTTCTTGTTCTTATTTCTAATTTTTGGAAGATCCAAAGGCTAGATTTCTGTCTTAGTCCTTCTCTTATTTTTCATCTTTTGGAGTATCCAAGAGATCCAAAGAATAATTTTTAGATTAACCATCAAGAGGGATCTGCAAGAAGCTAGCACTTCAAGCAGATCTTCGTTCGATGAACCTTCGATTTGTATTGTAACCTCGTATGGATTATCTATAGAGACCGAATGCATGTGTGACTCCAAAGGCAGTAATGAAAATCAACCACGAAGTTCTCCACCCATGCGAAGGTAAGAGATTTGATCTCTTCTCTCACCTAGATGCGATCTAGGGTCTAGATCTGGAACTGTTCTAGATCTAGGGTATTGATCTGATCAATACTAAAATATTTATTTTTAGATCTACACATGCATTATAACATGTTATAGGTTCTACATGTAAGATTTAGTAATTAGATTATATGCTTTTATAGATTAAATAGTTTAATCTTCCACTGTGATTTATTTCAAAATTATTATGAAATTCAAGCATGAAACCCTGCATATTTTTCATTAGTGTTATCAGAGCATCTAGGTTCTATTATAACATGATCATGTTTGAATTAAGATAAATTCAAAAATAAAACTTTAAAGATCATATATACTGATTATAAGGTTGTCCTACTATTAGGTTTATTCCTTACAGTAGAGAGGTAGTCCTAGTATGTGCTGATGTATTTTTGAATCATGAATAAGTTAGATATGATCTAAATAATTTTATGATTTATCTTTTTAATTTTAAATCTAAAATAAATATATGTTAGATCTATTTTAAATTATTTGATTAGATCTAAATAATGTCGGATCGGACATACTGATTATAAAGTTGTCCTGCTATAAGGTTTATCCCTTACAGTGGATAGATTATCCTAGTATGTGCTGATCTGAATAAATCATAAGTATTTTAAATAAGATCTAATATGATTTATAATTTATTTTTAGATTTTAAATCTAAATTTAAATAGTTTATGATTTGATCCATATGATGTGTTTTATGTTTAGATCTGGATCCTTTTGTTGCATATGTCAATATGTATTTTTTATTTTGAATCTACAATATATATGTTTGACATATTTATTTTATAGAATTTAAATTGAGAACTTACTTTCTGTAAAACTCTAAATTCAAAACCATAGGACATAATCAAAATATTAAAATAAATCAAATCTAAAACCATATATTGAATATGATTCAATGTAAACTGTTTATAACTTAAAAATATTTTAAATAATCAAATTAAAAATTAGTTCTGAGATTTCATAAATCCAAACCCATAAGCTTTGAACTTAATTAAGAATTAAGTGATTGTTTAGGATGTAGTTTGTGATTTAAAGATCCTAAGACAATTTCATAAACCATGGGTTAATGGGTAATGGGTTAGCTTTGGTCAGGTCCTTAACTGGGTTAGACCTAGGATTAGATTAAATATGGACTAAGTTAAGAAATTGATCAAACCTAATTAATAGTTAATTAGGATTAGATCTTTTTTTTAGATCAATTCAATAGTTATAGTTGATCAAAGTCTATACATCTAATAAATGGATACTGATCATGGCTCAGTGGTCGAGCCCAAGTCTTTAGGTAGATCAAATCAAAACTGATAAATCGATTGGTATCTAAGGTAAGTCTAGCATTTCCAAACTAGTAGTTTTTAATTGGTAGCCCACTTACCTGACCATTTTTGATGGTGTCTAAGGCAAGCCTTGGTAGACCCTCCCATCGATCTTACTTACCTAGCTAATGTGGTTAATTGGGTTGCTCATTGATTCGTGCTAACCCATGTCACATAGAAAATCAATGAGACTGATTTTATTCAGTGAGACTGATTTAGGTGCCCATGGACTGATATTGATCCTAGTCCTTGTCAAAGACTTGAAAAGTCAGTGGGGGAACTTGACATGATGAAGTCAGTGGGAGTAAATTGGTCCATGTCCTTTCTATCTTTAAATCATAAATAAATTTAAATCCTCTAAAATTATTAGAACCTTAAAATGATAAAGTTATGGGGATAACTGAGTCATAGCCTTCTATTAAGGTGTTTGATAATGGGTCCATTAACTCAATAATCATTGGAGGCCCATAGGCCTAGTGCTTGTTGACTAATGAAATTATCATTCATCATATGATGACTTGGATGTGTCTCTCTAATGGTGGTTAGGTTGACCAATTATAGTTGGGCTTAATCATTCGTTGGTTAGATGCACCAAGTATAGTCATGTTAATGGTTGGACCTAACTGGATCCTTACAGTGGAGGTCCTAGCCTACTGATTATGTTTTTGGGGTAAAATTAAATTACTAGAAGTTGTTTGGAGAAATAATTAGTTAAAAAATCTACCCGTAGATGCACATGGGTTGACCAGCTATAGTCAGACTTTTGTGTAATCTATGTGGATTCTAGTACCTACTAGAAAATTAAAGTAATTTTCTGAAATGGAGGTAGAGGCTACCAATTCAAATAAAATAGTAGAAGAACCTTAAGACTAAAGTCCAAGTCTGTAGGCTTAAAATAAGTCATATACTTTAGGTTAATGTTTTCTTTTCTCAAATTAAGGCTAAACCCTAATTGCTCCAATCACTATTAGACAGTGATGACTTATGGGATCCAACTTCGATAATTAGTATCGAAAGTTGAACTTGGTTCAACAGTATGAATGGGTTCGTATTGGGGCTTCTAAGCCCAGTCAAAATAATTAGTCCAATATTGAACCAAATCAGACATTATGCTTCCAATGTTAGAAGTAGGATCATAGGAAGAAGAATTGTCTTGCTTCTCTTGACCATAATAGGCTAAACAAGAGAAAGAAACAAGAGTTGTTTATAAAGAATATTATATGATAACACATTAAAATTTCTCTGTATGTAATTCTAATACCTGGGCATTGGATATCGATAGTCTTATGCAATTTATTGCAAGGACTACGATAAGTAGAATGTTTGAAAATGATGAAAAATATCTGAATGTTAGAGATGGAAGTCTTGTTCCAATTTTAGCTTTAGAAATTATCAAGCTTATTTTCAAAAGATGTCATTTTAAGTGATTGTCACTATTATCCATTATTTATGATAAATATGATCTCTATTGGCTTTTTGGTCAGAGATGGTTATCATTTATCCATAAAAAAAATTATTGTGATATTATTATAATAATATTATAATAATACATGGACAATAAAGAAATGATACTTAATATTTATATAGTCTGTTAAGTGTATTGTACACATTTAATAAACACCCAAGTTAGATTATGTCATGGATGTCTATCTTTGGCATTACAGGCTTAGTCATCATGATAAGAATAGGATAAATGGGTTAGCTTGAGAGGAAAATCTCGACATCAATGATTGTGAATCATTGATAATCTAAGTCTTGTCTTCTTGGGAAGATGATAAAGTC
Source organism: Cocos nucifera (assembly GCA_006176705.1). Classification (NCBI taxonomy): domain Eukaryota; kingdom Viridiplantae; phylum Streptophyta; class Magnoliopsida; order Arecales; family Arecaceae; genus Cocos; species Cocos nucifera. Next base: position 125,963 of record QRFJ01002044.1, on the reverse strand, counting down.
ACCTTTTACTAGAAATGATGAAGGATCTGATGAAGTTCTAAGTCATGTACATAATGATGTATGTGGACCTATGAACTCAAGTGCTAGAGAAAGATATCAATATTTCATTACAGATGATCTATCTGGGCATGCATGCATCTATCCTAAATCATTTAAAATATTCAAATGATTCAATAATGAAATAGAAAAACATACTGAAAAAGGTATTAGAACTCTTTGATCAAATCGAAGAGGTGAATACTTATCCAGTAAGTTTGTGACATATCTAAGAGAGAATAGTATTCTCTCTTAGTGGATTCCTTTTTGGAACATAGTGTGTCAGAAAGGAGAAATTAAACTTTATTAGACATGGTTCAATCTATGATAGGTTTCACTAGTTTGCCTATTTCAGGGTTGTGCTCTTGTGACTACTTATTTTACTTTGAAAATTTACACAAAGTAAATCTGTTGCAAAGACTCCATATGGGATATGGATTGGGTGTAGACCTAGACTCTCTCACGTTCAGATTTGAAGTTGATCGGGCTATGTCATAGGTTTGCATATAGATAAACTTGGATCCTGATCCAATAGGTGTTTAAGGATGATTAATTCTACTATGCTGAAGAACATAAGATGTTCATCAGTAGTAGGGCATTCCTTTTTGGAAGAAGTTTCTTAGAGAAGGAACTGATGCCTATCAAGTTGAACTTGAGAAAGTTTGACTGGTAGAAAATGAGCCGACACAATCTAGTAAACGTGTAGAACCGAATTTGGTCAGATCAAATTTGGAGCCCATTAAAGTAGCATCTTTAAGAAGATCTAGTAGAGTACCAGGTTAGCCAGATAGATACTGTGGTATCTAGGTCTAGAATGGTGATCCTGTTGAGCTCGATCAGAATAACAAGGATCCGATCACCTATAGAGATGCAATGTAGTGGTCTGACTCTAAGAAGTGGCTTGGACCCATATAATCCAATTTAAAGTCCATGAAAATCAATAGTGTGTGGACACTATTGATTCACCTGAAGAGATAAAACCCATTAAATGTGAATGAATTTTCAAAAGGATCAAAGTAGCACAGACGGAAAGGTAGAGACCTATAAAGGTCATCTAGCTATCATCTCAGAGTTCAAACATATATTTTGAATGCATGTCTTTGTTATGAATAAAAACAAACCCTACATTTGTAAGTGGACAAAATATTCTATAGTGTTATTTCTTCTATTGTCCAGGGATGACATTCTCTTAATTAAAAATGACATTCCAGCTTGCAAGGAATAAAGGTTTGTCTGACATCTAATTTTTTCATGTTCAAGACCAGATATGGTATATATTGAAAAATGTATCCCAAAGTCAATCATCAGGCTATTGATGATTGAGCTATATTATAATTATAATTAATTTATTAATTAATAAAATATAATCTTGATATTTTTCATCATAAGTTTTTATCTTCTAACGAACTCCATTATTGTGATGAAGTTTCTAGGACTATTTAGGTTTGATAAAGAAACAATTTATTGATTAGTCCTTAAAATTATTCACGACCAAAAGATAGGTTGTTAATAAGAACGACAGCATCTATCGAGCATAGATCACTATAGGCCATATAGGTTGGTTGTTCTCTTAACCAAAGAGTATGGAGATACTGGTATGGCATACAGGTGAGATGTAGGGGTACATCGTCTGACCAATTGCAGAGCATTCTATTATCGAGAATGTTTCTGAAGGGATATAGATATAAGTATCCCTTAGATCTGAGATCACCTTAGTGGCTTACAAGCAACTCACTGTGCTTTGGTACCAGACTAACTGAATTTTTAATTTAGTAATAGAAGGCTTCTGGGCATAGTCAAGTACTTGCGAAGTTAGTGTATGATCAAGATGGGATTGACCACTCTAAGAGTTAGAGAACAATATATCACTATATTTCAATATAGCAAAACATTGGCCAGGATAATCCATGAGATGGATTTGGTATTTTGAAATACAATGTGGATAGCCTGATCAGAGTTGACAGTTGAACTTTGAGGTGTCGTACGAGCATTATGGTCAAGGGGATGAATTATATGAAAACCATATCCACATAGGAGAAGAAAATCGGGCAGGGTTAAAGCATGCATTTTAGAAATTTTTTTGAATGAAATAGTAGCGAAAGCAATAGATTAATCTAAAATTAACCTACGTATGCATTGATCATATCAATAAAACCTACTCAAGATCTAGATATGCTAATATGTAATTTAAAATTCAAATGCGATCGATCAATAAATTAAATTTGCCAATCGATTTGAGTTCAGAACTCGATACCTATGCACAAGTAGCTGATCTCCATAATTTGAATCCACCAGAAGAAGCAATGGTATCGTGCTGTAGCTGCACATTTGTTCGATCTCTATGGTTGGTCCACATGGAGCTCCTGGACTCGACCAGCTCCATTGGAGTGCTAGCTCCTCGTCGGGGCCTTCGACGACTAATTACGATCGATCCAATCGATCATCTTCTTTCTGATCTCTTGGATGCTCCAAAAAATTAAAACATGCTTTTTAGAGAATGATGAGGTGGTGTTTCAAATTTGGTGGCAATCCAATGCTCACAACACTGATCTCTCCATCCGAACCTAGAGTCCCAACTCCAGGGTTTTATACACACCAGAAACCCTAATGCCTGAAAACTCTCTCATGCCCACTCCTTTTTGAATTTTTCTTTGAAATAATTTTTCATGGGTAGAGGGACTCTCCGTCTACCATGCATTAACTCCTTGTAATTTTAAATTTGGTGACAAAATAAATAAAAAAGGAAGAATGGCATGAGGGAGGAAAAGTGGTGCAAGAAAAAAAACTTTGACTTTTCTCACATTTGAATTTTCTCTCGCCCACAAGGTAGTGCCCCAAACTAGAAGAACTCCCCTCTCATGAAAACACTCTCTTCATGCACACCAATGTAAAATTTCCTCTTAAATTGGTGACTTTACAATGGGCATAGCATGTGGAAAGATTAGGATGGGAGGTTGAACTCGTTTCAACCTCCCAACATGAATTTGAAATTCAAATGGATGTCTATCACTTCCAACACCTCATATCAGGTGGGTGATGAATAGAAGGACTCTCCTTCTGTGCCCACTCTAAAAAAAATGCCATGAAAATTCATGTAACAATTTTCATGAGGAGTGGATAATGGTTAATGACAAGGAGGTTGAACTTGTTTCAACCTCCAAACAACTTGAATTTAAAATTCAATTTCCTTTGAACCAGTCCAACATTTGGACCTGGTCAACGGTAGAAAGAGGAGGCATAGATACCTCTCATTTGCGTTAGAAAAACTCACAAAGAAAATAGAGATGGGGTGTGGGTAAAGGTGGAAAAGTCAAATATGACGGGCGCTAGGGAGAATTTGAATTCAAATCTAATTTGACTTAGTCCAAATTGATTTCAACCAAATCAATTAATTTAAACCAATTAGACCAGGTTAAATCCAACTAAATTAGGCTTAATCTAATTTAATTAATTTCTAATCAATTTAGAAATTAATTAGATCCGGTCGCTGATCAAATCATGATCAAATCTTCCATAGCAATTAGGTCATCTCATGATCTGAGTGGGTCAAACTCAATTGAATCAAATTCAATCAAACTTGATTGAATCCCCTTCGCTCAATCAAATTGAGCTAATCAATAATCGAATTGCTAATTAATCCTCCAATAAATATAAATTTTCAATCAGGTGGGTGTCTGGATAATAGAGTTTCATCTACATGAAACTCTTGAAGAGTCCCAATCTAGTGGGACTCTTGACTCCAGTATCCCAAACAAATAGAACTCATGATCATAGAGTCCCAGACCAGTAGTGAAAAAATCAAATCTAGGGTTTCATAGGTAGATCTTGAACCTTTTTCAAGATCTTGCAGCAGAAGACTTAAATAAATCTAAAATTTATTTAAATAACCATGTAAACACCTAGATCTCAGACCTATTATTTGATTAAGGTATGATATTAAATCAAAAATTAAAATCAAAGGAGAAAGAAAAAGGTTGATCAAATCAACCAAGATCTACACTACATCAAATGCAGGTATGAAGTTTATAGATCAGATCTATTACCTCAAGCAAGTTTAGAATATTCTAACTTGCTGATCCAGACTTGAGGATGAAATCATGAGCCGCACACGCATCCGACCTCTAGGAGTCATCCACATGAGCCTACGATATCTGATCTGAAGTTCGATGCAGGAAATCAACACAGCATACTAGTATTGTGCTGATCCTACTTCGATGGTTGATCCGATGCTCCCTTCTTCAAAATTTGGACTCTCCAAAATATAAGAAGGAAGATGAGAGTTTGCTGATCTGAGACTCTCTCAAAAACACTCAAAAGAAAGGAGGAGAGATTAAAAATAAAATAGCCCTAGAAGAAGACCCTCTCCTTCTTCTCTTTTCTCTCACCTAGACATCTAGATTGGTGCCTATGGAACCCCCATGCCCAAGGATCCTCTTCCTCTAATTTTTGTACACCCCAAACCTCTCCTGAAGCTCTCTATTTTATAAAAAAATTAAAATAAAATTCATCTAATAGGGAAAAAGAAGAGTCCAAGTTAGGTCAAATTCCTAGACTAGGAATATCCAAACATGAAAAGTTGTTAGGGCGCCCAACTCTTGGATGCCTTCTCCACAATTGTTTGGCATGGACCAGTAAGGGAGGGTACACAAAAAAAAAGATTATTTTCATAAAATAAGAAAAGAATTAATTAAAAGAGGTGGCGGCACTCAAGGAAAGATATTTTGGTCAACAAGGATTCTATCTCATAGAATCCTAAGCAAAACCAATTCCTCCTTTGACTTGGTCTTCCATCTAACTTCTAAATATGACTTGGAGGGAGAGAGGAGGCATGGAAATCAGGAAGAAAAAAATTTTCCACAAAAAATATCTAAAAAATAGGTATAGGGGATGTTGGGATCAAGATGGCGCAAGGAGATAGGGAGTCCTAGTCACACTAGGACTCCAATTTTGACTTGGTCAAACAAGATCTTTTATCCAAATAAAATCAAGATTAAACCAATCTAATTAAATAAGTCCATAACTTATTTAAGGATTTAATTAAATTAAATTAAATTTTGATTTATTTTCTAATCAAATTAAAAAAATTGGGTTAATTTGAGTCCTGGTTAGACTAGGACTAGTTCTTTCTTGCACTTGGCTTATCCAATAAACCAATTGGACTTGATCCAATCAAGCCCAAACCAAATCTAATTAAATCATATTTAATTAGACTTAATCTCAACCTATTGGATTAATCAAATTAAGCTAATTAGCAATCCAATTGCTAATTGATCCTCCTACAACACTTGCACTAGGTTAAACACCAATCGTATTGATTGTTTAACCCTAGAATGATTCTTAATCGTTGATCAACCATCCGATTAGATCGTAAGCACTAATGTGTGTGACCTCATAGGTCTGAACTTAAGCCGATAGCATAGGAACAAATTTTTGTACCAATCAAAGTGACCATCTAGCAATAATACCCAACGGCTGGATAGGTCGAAGGTGTAGAACACTATCCTTAGAACCCATATGGATGTAGTTTCTATATAATTCATCCCCTTGACCATAATTCTCGTAGGACACATCAGAGTCCAATTGTCAACTCTGATCAAGTTGTCTACATTATATTTCAAAATACCAAATCCATCTGATGGATTACCCTAGATAAGGTTTTGCTATATTGAAATACAGTGATACATTCTTCTCCAACTCTTGGAGTGGTCAATTCCATCTTGATCACACTCCGACTTTGTAAGTACTTGACTATTTTTAGAAGCCTTTCTTACTGAATTAGAAATATAGTTAGTCTGATACCAAAGCATAGTGAGTTGCTTGCAAGTCATTGAGGTGATCTCAAGTCTAAGGGATACTTATACCTATATCCCATCAAAGACATTCTTGACAGCAGAATGCTCTGGAGTTGGTCACGTTCAATGACGATGTATCCATACATCTCACCTGTATGACATACCAGTATCTCCACACATCTTGGTTAAAAGGACAACCAATCTGTATGGCATATAGCAACCTATGCTCGATAGACACTGTCGTCCTAATTAACAACCTATCATTTAGTCATGAACAAATTTAAGGACTAATCAATAAATCTTCTCTTTATCGAAACTAAATAGTCCTAAGGACTTCATCACAACAGTGGAGTTCATTAGAAGATGTAAACTTATGATGAAAAAAGATGCCAAAATATTTTTTATTAATTAATAAATCAATTACAATATCTCAACCATCAATAGGCTGATGATTGGCTTTGAAACACAATTTTCAACAAGTGAAACTCTTGATCAGAGAGTCTCAGATAGGTAGGACTCAGAGTCCCAGTCCAATGGGACTCTTTGTTCTAGGTCATCAGGACTCTTAATCAGCCATCAAATCAGGTAAGAACTTCTTATATGGGTGACCCCATAGGTTCGAATCCTGAGTTGGAAGCATAAGAACTAATTTTCTATATCAATCAATGTGACCATCTAGCAATAGTACCCGACGTTTGAATAGGTTGAAAAGTCGCAATGCAACAATGATGAACCTGTGACATATGGTTACCGTATAATTCATCCCTTTGACCTCGATGCTCAAAGAATGATCTAGGATTTACTACCAATCCTAAAATTCATCCACAGTGTATTTCAAAATTCAGTGTCCATCACATGGACCACCCCAGCCGGAGGTTTGCTAAATTCAAATACAGTGATGCACTTGCTCCAACACTTGGAGGGATCAATCCCATCTTGACTCACACACCGACTTCATAAGTACTTGACTGCTCCCAGTAGCCTTCCATCACTGAATTAAAAATTTAGGTAGTCCGGTACCTAAGTGCAGTGAGTTGCTTACAAGTCACCATGGTGATCTCAGGTCTAAGAGATACTTATATTAATATCCTTCGCGAGCAACTCTTGACAGCAGAGAGCTCTGTAGTTGGATCACATTCAATGAAATATACCCCTATACTTCACCTATATGCCATAATAGTATCTCCATACTTCTTGGTTAAGAGGACAACCAATACTTATGGCACACAGTGACCTATACTCGATATATTGTCATCCTGGGTAACAACGAATTATTTGGTTGCGAACTGGTTCAAGAACTAAATGACAAATCCTCCTTTGTTGAGTCTAAATAGTCCTAAGGACATCATCATAGAAGAGTTCATTATAGAAAGATGCACAAAAGTGATGAAAAAGCCAAAATAATAATTTTATTCATTTATAATTCAAGTACATTTTATAAATCAGCTCAACCATCTACTACCTAGATGATTAGCTTTAGGATACAATTCCCAACAATTTTCAACAATTCCCACTTAGACTAAAGCCACTTAGAACAGTATCGAATACCCTTCTTTCATTTGTGATTCTCGAACTCTTTGATTTTGAGATCCTTGGTAAATGGATCGGCCACGTTCTTCTTTTCGTCGATCTTCTGAAGCTCGATGTCATTCATTCCATGATCTCTCGTACAAGATGGTAGCGATGCAAAATGTGCTTAGTACGCTGATGTGCTTTCGGCTCCTTCTCTTGAGCAATGGCTCCAGTGCTGTCAAAGTAAAGCAGAACCGGACCATCCAAGGAGGGTGCCACTCCTAGCTCGTCGATGAATTTTTGTAGTCACACAGCTTCTTTTGCAGCATCAGATGCCATGACATACTCTGCCTCGCACACAGAATCGACTATAGTGTGCAGAACTCTTCTAGCAGACCGCTCCACCGTTCAGGATAAACACATAACCTGACACACTCTTACTATCATTGTGGTCTGATTGAAAACTAGAATTAGTATATCCTATAAGTTTCAAGTCAATATCTCCGTAGATGAGCCACTGGTGCTTAGTATTTCTCAAATACTTCAAGATTATCTTCAAAATCTTTCAATGATTCTCACCTGGATCAAACTGGTATCTGCTCACTATACCTGGTGAGTATGCCACGTCTGATCTCATATATATCATGGCATATATAATAGAACTTACTACCAAAGCATATAATATTCTACTCAAATGCTCTCTCTCTCTTGAGGAGTTGTCGAACAATCCCTCTTTGAAAGAGAAATTCCATGGCCTATTGGGAGATAGCCCTTCTTGGAATTCACCGTGCCAAACTACTTCAGCATGGTATCGATGTACGTGGATTGGGTTAATCCAAGTAATCTTTTAGATCTATCCCTATAGATCTTCATCTCCAAGATGTAGGAAGCTTCTCTCAAGTCCTTCATGGAGAATTGCGATGATAGCCAAACCTTTATTCCCTGTAGAGCAGGGATGTCATTTCTAATCAAGAGAATGTCATCCACATACAGTACATAAAATACAACTGCAGAATCGTTAGCCCATTTATATACGTAGGATTTTTCTCCATTCTTAACGAAGCCATACGTTCTGATCATCTTATCAAAATGCATATTCCAACTCCAAGATGCCCGCTTCAATCCATAAATGGATCTTTGAAGCTTGCACACCATAGACTCGTCTGCGGATGTGAAACTCTCATGCTGCGTCATATACACCTCTTCGTCCAGCTCTTCATTTAGGAAAGCTATCTTCATGTTTATTTGCCAGATCTTATAGTCTAGGTATGCCGCTATCGCAAGCACGATCCGAATGGACTTGAGCATTGCCACCAAAAAAAAATCTCATCATAGTCAATACTATAACGCTGATGATATCCCTTAACAACCAGATGAGCTTTATAGATCTCCACTTTCCATTTGCAGTCAATTTTCTTTTGATAATCTAGTTACACCCAATGGATTTTATGCTTTCAGGTGGATCAACCAGTGTGCATACACTATTGACCTTCATGGACTCTATTTTAGACTTCATGGCTTCAAACCACTTATTGGAGTCAGTCCTCTGCATGGCATCCATATAGGTGATTGGATACTCATCGTTCTCATCGAGTTTAATAGGATGACTGTCCCAGACCAAGAAACCATAGTATCTGTCTGATTGATGCAATACTCTATCGGATCTCCTTGGTGCCTCTTCAATGGGCTCTAGGTTTGACCTTATTAAATCTAGTTCTACAGGTTCACTAGAATGTGTCGATTCTTCCACCTATCGAACTTTACTAAGCTCAACATTAGAGACATTTGTTCCTTCCATAAGGAACTTCTTTTTCAAAAAGACCACCTTATTGCTGACTTTTGGGGATATATCCTACTCCTGCCAAAGTCCAGTCTGATGCTTAGCCTAATACAATCGATAGTCACGGAAGAGCTTCAATTTGGAATTCTTTCTCCAGCAGTCGAACCCTAGCTGATCTCCTCCAACGGTCGAACTCATTCAATAGCCAAACTCCTCCTAGATTTCTCGTTCATTCGGATTCCTACAGGAGCCAAGATTCTTCTGGATTTCTCCTTCAGTCCAGTGCCTTTAGGAGCCAAACTCCTTTCGGACTTTTCCTTCAATTAGATTCCTCAAGGAGCCAAACTTCTTCTAGACCTCTTCTTCTGTTGGATGCCTCCAAGAGCTGAACTCCTTCAAGATTTTTCCTTCAATCGTGCCTCCAGGTGCTGAACTCCTTCTGGACCATTCCTTCTATCGGATGCCTCTAGGAGCCGAACTCCTTCAAGATTTCTCCTTCAGTCAAGTGCCTTCAAGAGCCGAACTCCTTACGGACCTCTTCTTTAGTCAGATTCCTACTGGAGCTGAACTCCTTCCTAATCTCTCCTTTAGATGGATGCCTACAAGAGCCGAACTCCTTTCAGACTTCTCCTTCAGTCAAATTTTTATAGGAGCCAAACTCCTTTCGGACTTTTTATAGGAGTCGAATTTTTATCCAAACTTCTCCTTCAGTCGATTTCCTTCAGGAACCGAACTCCTTCTGGATCTCTCCTTCAGTCGGATTCCTATAGGAGCCAAACTTCTTCCGGATTTTCTTCAGTAGATGCTAGAGGGCAAACTCCTTTCGGATTCTCCTTCAGCAAGTTTTATGAGCCAACTGTTTCCAACTCTCTTTAGTCGGATTCTATAGGAGCCGAGCTCCTTTAGATTTTCCTTCAGTCAGTTCTCAGGAGCCGAATGCTTCCACTTCTCTCAGTCGGATGCTTAGAGGAGCCAACTCTTCTGAACTTCTCCCTCAATCAGATTCTAGAGGACATCTTTCGGACTTCTTCTTCAGTCAAGTTCCTCCAGAGCCAAACTCCTTCCAAACTTTTCCTTCAGTCGGATTTCTTGGCCAAACTCCTTCGGTCTCTCTTCAGATGGATACCTACAATGCAAACTTTTTCAGACTTCTTTCAGTCGGATTTTAGGAGCGACTCCTTCGAATTCCCTTCAGTCGGATGCTAGAGGTGACAACTTCTTCGACTTTTCTTTTGGGTTTCTCTAGAAGCAAACTCTTTCTGACTTCTTCAGTTGGATGCTCTAGGGTTGAACTCTTGCGGACTTTCTCTTCGTCAGTTTTTTTAGGAGTCACTCTTTGGACCTCTCGATTAATTGGATTTCTATAGGAGCCAAACTTCTTCTGAATTTCTCCCACATTTAGATGCCTCTAGGAGCCAAGCTCCTTTCGGATCTCTCCTTCAAACAGATGCCTATAGGAGCCAAACTTCTTCCAAACTTTTTCTTCAGTCAAGTTCATCCAAGAGCCAAACTCCTTCCGATATTCTCTTTCAGTCAAAGTTTCCTTTAGGAGTCCGAACTCCTCTAGAATTGATGTATGTCAAAGCTCTTCACCAACCAACGTCTGCTTCCTTCGAACTTTGACTATTAAATCTCAATGAATGGCCACATCACGGCAATAGATACTTCTCTTCATAACAAACTCCACGTGGCCCTGAGTGGCCCACTACCGGACACCTCTCTCCATAACAAACTTTGCATGGCCCTGATCGGCCCACTGCCGAATGATTACGCCCATCACTATCAATCTGCTACAGGCTCCATCTATAAAAGGGATCATTCGGATACATTTTCTCTAAGCTTTTCTCTTATTTCCGAAACTCTATTGAATTTTTATCTGAGCACTCCATTTATGTTGTTCAAAAGAGTTGACTTGATCGTCGGAGGGTTCTACTGGAGCCACCACCACCGACTCTGGATGGAACTTTATTTTATAGGTCGTCGATGGGGACCTCTTCCTCCTCCACTCCAGCTTGATCCGGCATCAACCAAATTTTGCACCAATAGAATTAGTACTAGAAGGAGGGCCCTCTGTTCTTGAGGTATCCTTGTTCTTAAAGGAGTGCTCAACCAATGCTTTGGATCTTCTTCTCCAAGATCCATCTCTATTCTCTCCCTTAATCCCGAGAAATACCTTCAAAGAGGGTGACTACCCAGAGATCTACCACTTCTACCATCAGATCTGAGCCAGATCCGTCTGTCCCTGCTCCATTGCCGGCACTTCAACCTCCTCCTCTACTGGCGACCACAGTAGATCCAGAGTAGTTCAACCTACTGATGCAGTAGGTTCAGGGCCTCACCGAGATGGTGTAGGCCATGCGGCAGCCTTCGGTGGTGATTCCACCAGAAAACCCACCATCAAAATGTTAGAAACTAGCACCAAGGAAGAGCACTTGGGCTAGCATACCCATTGCCCTTGGGAAGGAAAAATAGAGAGCAGAGGATCCTTGTTCGGATCGTGATCCTTCTCCAGAAGAAACCTTTTCCATCTATAGTCGAAAGCCTTTTAAGGTCTGTGATCGAGATGACGTCCTCGATTAGAAACTACGGGGGATGGATTGGTGGATTAAGGAGCTCGACCACATTGCCCTGGCTCACCATGATGATATTCGCACCGATCCCCCTTTCTCTCCCTAAATTATGCAAGAGCCCATTCCATCGAACTTCGAGCTTCCTTTGATTTGAAAGCTACGATGGAACCTCTGATCCGATCGATCACCTAAAGGCCTTTCGAACTATGATGCTACTCCATGGCGCACTAGACACCATCTTATGCCAAGCTTTTTTGTCTACCTAGAAGGGAGCAACAAGAAACTAATACTCGGCATTGAAGTTGGGTATGATTTTTTTCTTTGACCTGATGAGCCA